>JAVCKT010013289.1:0-12890 GCA_032273925.1 Rhynchotus rufescens
CAAATCTCTGATTAAGTTTTATATTTTGTGAAGGTCTACACCACCTGTGAAAATTATAAAACAAATAAGAAAAATGCATCCCAGTCCTAGAAAGACAGGATTGAAGGTGTTTCTAAGCACAGCAGGATTCCAAATTGCAGCTAATATAAAACTAAAATGGGCTTTGAGCAGAAACTGGAGAATGAGCTCAACTTCACTCATTTTGCCATTCTGCATTTTACATACAGCTAGGTATAGCATGACTCAATTAATAAATTTAAACTTTTTCTTCAAGTTTGAAGTTTGGCATTATATTTGGCTGTGATACTGAAGATATTCAGAAAGGCAAATAAATAAGATAAAAAAACATAGTGACATTAATGTTTGTCATCCTCAGTTTGAAAGGAGATCAAACGCTGTATATAGGAGGCAGGGTCATTACCAGACACAACTGACAAGCATTCATTGCTATTGCATTTTCTCTCATTTTCTTGAGGAGTCGACGGGAAAAAACACATTGATTTACACTTGTAAAGGCCATTCATAAAGGTCACAAATGTTTCCAAGATAAACAGGACACAGTTAGCAAAGATCCCCAATCTCTGCACTCTGCAGATCTCTTACACCTTGGGTTTGGGCTGCCTTTAGCAGTGCCCTATTCACATTGAGGTAAACAGGCAGAACATCTGTAAAAACGAAGCTTGCATTACTACCTCTAGACTTTGCAGAGGGAAGGAAGGTGCCCCCTGGAACGCCCCCCTGCCAGCACCTGTGTTGGTGCTTCTCTGCCAAATCAGAGATGGGCAAACTCTTCCCTGCACCAGAACCCCTGAGGTTCAAAGCTAACTTAATGAGTAATAAGTGCAGCACAAAGCCTGACTCAATTACTATACTGAGGATCATACTCATACAGACCATTTGTCCACAGCTTGCTATTTCAGTCTTGATGTGTTTATTTTGAAGTAAACATAAAGGAGATTTCAGGGTAAGCCAGAGGCATTCCAGCTTCCTCCTGGAGACCTTGCTTGGAATTTAAAGGTATTTTATTTAAGTGGGACTTTTGTTATCAAGATATAATTTTACTTATTATTAAAATACCATTAGAGTTACGGATGGTGCTGAAGTTAAATTGTGCGCATCATTTTGATTGCAACAGTAAATTGTCTCTGTGCTGGGATCTGAAGTTGAACAGATTCCCTTGTATTTATCGTCTAGATAAAATTTCTCTTGGCATTACCCACTTAATGGCATACTTTGTTTTACAGACATAAAGCATGCATTTCGTACAATGTCTCTAACAGTGCTCAAGAGTGACAACTGATGCCTTCCGCTTCATCTATTTTTCTTCTAGTTACATTTTGTCTTTGTAAAGAAAGGAAATAAATATCTAGATATTCCTGCTAAAATTAACCTCCCACCTTTACACATACACCCAGTTGATCTGTAAAGTAGTATCATTCTCCTCTCAAAGAAAAAAGGCAGTGAAAAAAACACAAATTAGGGGCACAGATGAGAAGAGTACGAGAGACGATACTCATATCAAGAGTCAATAAACGTCTCACCAGACCTAGCACATTCTACTACATTCTGCTATTATGATCATCTTCGTAAGTGATTCTGGGGAGGTGAACAGAAAAGGAATAGTTTTCTCTGTAAACAAAATTTCCTTTTTTTTTCCTCCCTTTTCCCAGTGACTGGCGATACCGGCATGCACAGCTGTGCACTCCATCTGGTAGCTGATAACCACGGCACTAAGACACTATGAGAAAGTACTTAACACAACAATATTCCTTTTTTCCCCCCTCCTCACTGTACTGCAGGAAAACATCAGTAGTTTAGCTAATCATGAATCCCTTCCAAATGACTGTAAATTACATAAGTGTTCTTTCATATGTCTGTAAATCTTAACATAGAAGTATTACTCAATCAGTGCATTTATAGAGCATCCTTTTATGATACATTCTGTACGAGCAACCTTGTCTCACAAAAAGTAGTTAAGTCTGTTTCTGAATGATGTGAGAGCCTCTTGAAAAACTCTAATTAAATAATTAGTTTTACTGAAACAAGCGTGTCTGCTGTCTAATTCCTATTCATATAACGAAGCAGGAAACAAGATGAGCAACAGAGCAATCACATGATACCTGGGCATATGAAGCCAAAACAACTTGATTTAAAGACAGTCAGAGAGCATCCGACAAAGTTAATTACAGAAAATTAAAGAAAAACTGCCTGATGCTTAAGGAAACGTTCTCCAATTCCAACAGTTTAAAAATAATCACAACATCTACTTCTGCAAAACAAAGGTAATGTGTCCTTTATCCCATCTACTATCCTTTTCATTAGAGCATAAACTGAGGACAGGCATCCTCAGGTGACAAACTGCCAATCCTTCAAGGAAATCCACTGAGTAAGTGGATAGACTAAGATGTCAGCAATTACTAGGTTCATAGTTATTTCTATATGGAAAAGTAAAAAGGACCACATCAGAAAGGCACAAACTCAGCTTGTCAACATTTATATTCCAGTGCACAAATCTGCAAATGAATGTCATAGTCCAAGGCTGTGATTTAGTCTCAGGAGATGCAATAGTGCTTGCTAGGGTTTTTTACTACTCTCTACTCACAGAATGTGTCCTGGGCCTACTTATCCTTTCTATCAGCATTTGTGCAATCCTGCTAATTTTAGGATGTTCTGATCTTAGACAAGAAACTACAAAGCTGGGCCAACAGATGGAACAGCTTTTATATCAGAAGTTTGCCCTTTTGACATGTGACATCGTCTATGGTCTAGTGGACAAACAGAATAAATTCCTTCAATCTACAAATGGGTGATATATCAAAAATTGTCTTTCTGTACAGGAAAGAACAGGCAAGTCATTTTGTCAGCACATGGCAGTTTTTCTCATGTTACAAAAAACACAGCTGAAGAACAGAGATGCTTTGATACAGCCACACATCATCACAAGCATCCTTTTCACCCTGGCTCATGTAAGGCTGATTAGTGGCACATTTCAAAGAAAAGAGTTGATACATTCAAAAGATCAAGACTATCTTCTAGGGTTTTAGAAGCTGTAGTAGCATCCCCACACAAAAACAAAGTTAGAAATATAAAACACCCATATTTCTTCCAAAAGCAGATTTCTCTACAAGTAGATCTTGCTTCCCAGAGCTGTACTTCAACCTCATTAGTGAAATAAGAGGATGGAAAATCATGCATTAAAACATTAATACAAAAAAACTATCCTAAACCTAAAATATAATAAAACGTACAATAACAAAAATGTTAATGTACTTGCACTTATGCAGTTATCAGCAAGGCTGTCAACCTCATTATAAGAAACACATGAGCATTCAGAGAGGAACAACTGCACTGAGTTAGCATAGGTATTTGCCAAACTAGAATTAAAATACACATTTTCTGCTGGTGTCTTTCTGTATAAAGATTGTTCAGCAGTACACTGTTGGAACAGTTTTTCCAGGTTGTTATAAGTACAAATAAGTTTTTAAATGGGGAGAGGAAAAAAAAAGAAAAAAACTGCAAAAGAATAGCATCAAATAGGCATGCATACTGAAAGAAATGTGGAAAAAATTAGAACACAAACACTTAGGTATTTTCTTTTGGCCATTTCAGGAAACTAAGACAGGAAAAAAAAATCTCTCATCCAGATTTGGAAATAGAATAGCTTCAGAAATATGAAAGAGAGATGGTAGCCCCTGTCATATGAGATCTCAAATCCCATATGACAGACATCTCTGTCATATGAGATAGGAATTCTTCTGTTGCCCACTTTATTGCCCTTCAAATTCTGCGTGTTCAAAGCAGCACTGGGGCAAACTTCAGTGGAGCATCTCAATGCCAACTGTTTATCTTCATCACACATGTGACCACACTGCTCACTACCTAAAATGACTCCTATTACTTTGTACTGCATTTTTGACACATCATGCTAAATAAGGGTTAGCTAAATGGGAGGAAAAAAGGTTAAATTCTAGTTTGAAATTCAATTCCCATGGGTGGGTTTCATTTTTGACTTTCTTTAGTTCAGGGTTGAATATGAAAAAGGAAGTTAATAGAGAACTCCTTAATATTCATTAGTTCTTGTCTCCTTTTGCTTCTGCAGCTCCATGTTGTGGTTCCCACAGTCCCAATTTCCATGTAGAGCTGCACTTTCCCACAGTTGAGGGCAGAGTCCACAAGGACCTATCTCAGTGCCAAAGCAGTTCCCATTTTCCCCTCTCAAACGCAATCAAGGTGGCAATAACACCACGCAACTTTTGTCACATGAGAAATCGAATCAAGGGCTCAACATCCTCATTCTCAAGTGGGATTTTGCTGCTCTGCTTTTCCTACGGATCACTAGGGAAAAGAACTCATTTATTTGGGCAGACATTGCAAAGACTTTCAGATAATACCACAGCTTTATCTGATAAGGTTATTGCATGCACATCTAAATTTACAACCCTTATCTCTAAGCAAACAACAGAAGCAGCTACGGAGACATGGAACGGTGATGAGATTCACAGGCACGACCACCAACAAGGCACTACAGTTTAAAGGCCATCACTAACCTAGAAGCTGTCCCCTGAATTTTCTAATCAATCATGATCAAATGAGTTCAATTTTTATTCAAGTCTGCAATGAGCTGAGGGATAAAACTGATTAGAAAGAAAAAAATACACTATAGAATTCACTAAATATTTTCTGTTTGGAAGGAAACTTCTTCAAACTGAGCAATATGCAAGATGGTATAGTGAAAAGCAATTATAACTCTGAGAATTTCAGTATATCCCACAAGGCTAAGAGAATGTTCAATTTGCAGGCTGTGAGTAAGGATTAATGGAGATGAAGGTAGTGGTAAGTGCCCATGTACCACTGCATTTAAATGCAATGTCATTTCAAAGGATGACAAGTAATCATTTCATGTTTCAGTAACCACCAACAAGAATGCCTTATTTAGCCCCAAAATATCCGCTTTAAGACTCATCTATGCAAGTTAACCATTTAGAGAAGGACTTGCGTTGAAAAAAAAAGTTAAAGAATCCCATTCTTAGGCAAGTGCAACACAGCTTTGACACCAATTAAAAGATTAAAATTATCTGCCAGGCATTTTTCAGGGCTGCATGTTCTTCCCATCAGTCACAGCTGCAGTTTTAGCACCACAAGAGGAATTAAACAAGAAAAAAAGAAAAAAAATGTCAAAGTGAACATGTTATCAAATAAGCAATAGTTTGCACAGATTTTGATTTCAGCCTCTAAATGACTGTGATCATTTAGGGGATCACTAGAGGAAAATCCTAACATTTTCCTACAATCTTATGCTATGCTAGGCTCTGATCCCAAACTCCAAACTTTATCAACTATCACTGAATTATCTGACCCCTAAGAAGCTTCCTCCACCACTGCAGGAAGACAGTAAGCAAGCACATCACAGCCTAGCAAGAAACCCATGGATGTGGAAGTCCTATGGAGCAAGAGGCACCATGAGGGAGATGGCAGCTTTCCCAGCCATATCCTATCCAACCACCTCAAAGATAGCCCTAGAGCTGCTAAAAAGGATGATTTTTCAGTCTAGACACTGAAATAGCAAAGTTGTGCTTAATCCCCAGCTCAGCCAGTTGGGATCAGCTTTTTGCAAAGTGTTTCGTGCCCTGGGAGGTTAGGGTGGCAATCCCTGGGGAAGGGATTTCTGCGGCTCTCACAGCAAGGCAGGGTGAGGGCCACAGAGCTGCTCCAGGGTGCAGAGGCCAACCCAGGCCCTGAGGGTGAAAAGCTCTGCTCATGACCCACAGCGAGTGCCAAGGACTGCGTTTTACTTGTACAAAAGGATCTTCCTGATCAATCCTGAAGATGCTTTGGAGCACAGATGTGCCAGGAGCACTTAACACAGCATACAGCAGCACTGCAGAGTGGGAAGCAAAAATCACAGCCAACACAGGCAACAGCACATAAAACAAAGGAGGATAAGAGATGTAACCAGAGAATAGCAAGGTTTTTCATTTTTTTCCTTTGTTCTGTAACAAGCTAACATGGATGACAGTTAAAAAGCAAAATATATCAAGCTTTGCAATGCTGTAATTTCTTGCACAAGGAATTAAATAACCTTTGCATTCTTCATCAAAAAGAATAAAAAGCCAGCCAAAAACAAAAAAGGACAACTCTGCTACATGGCAATTTCCATTCAAAATGCTTTTTAAAGAGTTTAAAAGCTGGCAGGTCTGCTTATTAACTGTCTTTAAGGCAGCACCTTTTGTCTAAAGGGACTATTTTTCACTTAGTAAGGAAAAAATGCTTGCCCTCTGCCAATACTGTCCTCCTCACGGTGAATTTTCTCTGTAGAGAATGAAAAATCCCAGCAGAAAGCAAAAAAACCTACTTCATATTTCAGTTAACATCACAATACGCAATAGAGCCATCTTTGCATTGTTGAAGGAGTCTTTGCAGATATAGCTGTCAGATTTAGAACAATTTTGGTACTAATTTGATAACTTTATTTTCAGATATGACAAACAGACAACTTTCCCCAAGCTCCCTAATTGCTTGTCACTTTGTTTAGACACATTCTACTCCTCCGATATTGAATGACTAGCTCCAATGCTTTTACATATAATTATGGCTTAATCCAGGCATGTTTCTTTAAAAAACATAAAAGCTGTATATATTAGGGGTAATAATCTTTTAAATGCAGAAGAAAACTAAGCACTGTCTTTTCTTACCCATTTTAAACCAATTTCAAATCCTGCATAGATTTTTTTCTTGTCCACATGCCATTTTAATACACAGACTCCCACAGGTTTTATATCTTCAGCTAAGCAATTAACAAAAGCTTGGTTCAAGCCATTAAAGTTTTTCTTTTTTTATGCCCCCTAAATCCCTTGAGATAAATAGGAATTCATGTTTATTTTGAGCCTTTTGAAATCTGAATCATTCTTGCAAACTCCTGCAGCCCTGAAACTAAAATCTAATTACCCGCCAGTGTTCACACATGTAAGTATACAATTCAAAGTTACTCCCCTATGTGGCAAGCGTTTTAAAGATCAAAGAGTTACCTCAAGCCTTGAGGCTCCTTGTTTGAAAATGCACATTAACATTTACCAGTATCACACTGCTGTAGCCCCATGCATTTCTTTGAAAACACACCCCTCTGCAGTGCATGCGCTTTCACTGCTACCAGCGTGGTTGAAAGGGATCACAAATGTACCCTGAGCAGACCCATGGCAAAGTCCTCCTCCCCTTGAAAACACAGGCTCTCTCACAAGCAGCAAGGTGCAGCATCCTGGTGAGGACCCAGCATCTCACCTCAATGAAAAAGGCCCAGGAGATCCATTCCTCCTGGTTCTGCTTTGGAGGAGCCAACTTAAAGATCATCAGTCTCCTGGAAAGGGCTAAGGAGGGTAGGTTGGTTTCTGTTTTCCCCCCCAAGGAGTTTTCTTATTTATTGACAAAAATCAATCCCAAATCAGCACACTACCTAATTGTTTTTATTATTCCTTGGCCATATTTTAAAGTACTCAAATATATTCCTTTCAAAATTCCTCATTAGTCTACTACAGAAAAACAATTGTGAACCAGTAAGGGCTGGAGATGTGTAGTGGCTCAAATACGCAAAAAAAAATCAGGCATGTACTTGAAAAGCTGTAGGTCTTATAAAACTGGTAAAGAGAAAGCGTGTGTCAAACTCAATTCCAAGATATTTCACTGCTAGAAATGTACAGATTACACAAAACTTATGTTACCCAGAGGATGTCAAGTTGAATCTCACGTTATTAGACACGATATTTGATATCCCACTGGCTACTGCTACTTTGCAAATTGCTCCTTTCACCTGATCAGCAGCACACCGCAGGAGAAACGGTCAAGTGAAGCCACCAAGCTCCAGAACAACGAATGCAGCCCTTGTCACACACTCCTCCCCTGGAAGGTTAAGTGGATTTTGATGAAGCAATTGGTCTCAGCCACAAAGGGCTTGAGCCTATGCCAAATGAGGTTAAAATGATGCTTTTTTTCCCCCCATTAGCTTCAATAGACTCAGGGGACCCAGGAGAGTAAAGTGTGCCCACTAACTACAAGGTGAATTAAAATTTCAGTAAATACGGCTAATTGTAGATGCTTCAAACCAGAGTAGTAATGGGAAAAAGTTATGGTCTCTAACATATCACTCCTTGAGCCACTGAATTCTTGCCAAGCTGTTACAATGTTGTCCCAGAACTTATGAATACCACTTGGAGCAATGTTAATATCACCTAGATTAACTCCCATCCCTTTGAATTCCAGAGCAAAGATTCTTCATAAATCCAAGTGACTTTTTCTGTACTCACATCAACCTCTCTAAATAGCCTCTCTTACTGTCTTTCAAAGATAATCTACCTTTCACAAACATTCCAAAAGTTTATGCCCATCAGTATAAAGCAGAGGCTGATTCAAAGGCCATGGCATTATAGCTTTTATGAACCCAAAAAACCCACAAATGAGCAAGGCTTATATGACCATATATAACCTTTCTTTTAAATAAGTTTAGACCAGCTTGCTAACCTCATTCCCAGTACAGAATGAAAGACGAGCTGTTGCCACATGGAATTTTATACTGCATCACTCCAAATGCTGATGGTCATATGATGCTATTTTCCAGTCAGTCAGTTATCAACCCAAGGACAGCCATCGTATTTTGCCATTGCCCTGGCTAACATCGAAATGTGGTCAGACTCAATTACCTCATTTTTGCTTCTTGTCCACAGCAATTTTCAGAAAGCCTGTGTCCCTGTGACATTCACACTCTCCTACAGGCAGTTGTATTAGCAGGACTACACAGAGCAATGGCTATGGGCAGCACAGATGAAAACGTGCCAGCTCTGGTAAGTGAACTGCAGCAAGACAAAGCTTGTTTATTATTCAAATAACACACAGCAGCCCTAATTGAGGCAGGGACCTTACAGAGGTGATGCAAGCACCAAGAGGTGCATGGCATTAAGGGTGCCTTCCCTCTGCAAAGACATGCTGCTTTGTCACCATATTGCAAACACGGCAAGGACAGAATAGACTCCAGCAAGGTCACATCACACACAGGGAACTTGTAGAATTAGCACAAGCTGAACAGCCTCCATGAGCTTCCCAACACTGAGCAGCTCTTCTCATTATGTCTTTTCCTTGTCCTCATAGAGCCACAAGAATAAGTCATTTAAAAACTCATGCATGAAAAATGCTAGAATAGAGTCTGGGAGAAAGACTAGGAAGTTAAAGCAGAAAATTAAAAATATTGGCATTAGGAGAGTTGAAAAGGATAACACAATGAAAAGAAGAAAAGCCAGAACTATTTTAAACTTCCAGTTTTAAAAAAGGGCTTAGATTTATTAGTACAGTATTTGAATAAAGCAAAATGGAGTGTTGCAAGGATAGTAGTATAGAAGCTAATTTAGGTACATGTCTGGAGCTTAGGTTGATTAGGTCATTCACAGCCTGAAGCTTTCTGGCCATAATAAAGCCCATTGCAAACCATTCCTGCTGTGTTTCACTTCTGTTTGACTAGCTCTATTCAAGGTCCAGATTTGGCAGGACCTCTGTTCCATCAATGTGCATTTCATTTCCAACCATCTGCTGAAGACTCAGAGTCTCTTCTCTGAAATTTGAAAGATCTAATGAGAATTAGCTTGAAAATACTGTTTTTAATTTTATTAACAGACCGTAGAATGAGGAAAAATCAGAAGGGGAAAAATAGCATTAAAAAGCCTGTCTCCATCACTAGACTTGCCTATTAAGCAGTATAGGCAAGAGACATATGGGTAGTTGTGACACCAATGCTCTAAAAAGAATCATGACTCTTAACCTGAGCTTTTACACAACCTTAAGTGATTCCAAGCAGATCTCATGGAGAAGCACTAAGCAGTCTGCATATCACTCAAAAGAATCTTTAATTTAGGGTCAAATATAGGTCAAATCTATCAGGCTTATGCCCCCAAATCAATGTTAACAAGCATTAGAGGAAAGCAGGTTTTTGCACAGGTGGCCTATAATTCATCTTAGTTTCTTCACTACACAAGTAGTAAACAGTACAGGACTTTTTTAAAAAAGAAAAATGAAAATGTAATCAAGTTTTCTTGTTTCAAGATATCAATCAGTTCATGACATTTCTACAAGAGAGGAATTTTGATTTTTTCTTAGAACTTAATTTTTACACATTATCTTCACTGCACACGCTCTCATCTTCATAGTAACTCATATCACTAGCAAACTTTATAAGTTATCTTATATTGTTAATGTAATAAAAACAAAACAGAGGTGTAATTATGTCCTGAAAATAAAGTCTTTTATAATCTTCAACAACATAAAGATTATTTTTTGTCCCCAAAATTAGAAAAGATATCAAGTCTTCTGCTCCACAAGCTCACCCCAAAATGTCTCACTGGCTCAGAGGTACAAATCCAGTCTATAGCTAAATCAAATTAAAACTCAGATTCTATACTAACACATAGTCAAGACATGGGTTCTACATAGGGTCATCTAGCCCAACACACCTCAAGTCTGCTTTCAAAGCAGTTTCTCAAAAATATTTTAAAAACACATTCCAGTACTCTAGAGAACTAGAAGAAAGTGCATCCTTCAGACCAAATGTACAAAAAAATACTTAAGCACATCTATTTACATAGTAGGGTGCAAATACAAAAAGGCAAATGGAAATAAGTTTCAGTGGGACAAAGATAGAAAGCAAAGGTCAAGTTATCCATACTCAGATAAAAATTTATTTTTTCTGAAACAAGCACTTACATATCAGCATGCACTCACATCTCCCATAGGGAAGCATTTGCACAGTGTCCTTTACCAAAAGCACAACTTTATAATTTTTCAAAGTGTAGGGGAAATAAGGTATATTTTGGAGTTAGTGGAAAAGTAATAGCTAATAAACCAAGCAACCACAGTGTGAAGACATGACAGGTGCAAAATCAGCTACTGTATTTCCACACCAACTAGAAGTATGCCTACTCATTTATAATTAAGCTTTTCACACCTTACACCATTCAAAAAGCTTTCTGGCAAGCTTTACTATCATAACATTTCCTAATAGCAAAGACCACCTCAGGAAGGCAAAGTATCTTTTGATCACAAAAATGAGGGCTACATCTCCATGTTCTGCTTTCATGTTTTATGTATTTTGTAATCACAGGTAAACACATTTTTTTTTCTTTTACTACTTCTTTCTAAGAAGCATTCCATATCTCTTTTTTGAGGAGATAATTGGGATAGGTGAGAATATGCGACATTTAAGAACTGTTTTTTTAATCTGAAAACTATTTAATTTCTAATCTTGCAAATAAGACACTTTCCTCCAAAACATTCCACAATTTAGGCACATCTTCATTTTAAGATTTATTTAAAGTCTCCACATATTTTTGTCTCTTCCTATCAACTTAATATGTAAAATAAGTAGTACTTTTCCCTGCATAATTCAACAAATCAAGTACAGTCAAAATTCCCACCATCAGCTGAAACAGAATTACTGCAGTAAACTAAAGTACCCAGCCTTTGTTGTACCAATTATCAATATACCTGTTCATAGTCTCCTTGAGAAGTGTGAAAGAGGTGCAAATGTAAGTATGTTTTAATCCTGGGGATATTAAGAAATCTATACTTGAACACATTTGATATGAATAATTGCACAAACATTTTTCAATTTTTAGTTTTAAGAACTCATATTGAAAAAACAAATTAATTTCATTCATCTTTATAACAGGTTTGCTATTTGCTTGCTATTTAGAGGTTCAATGCAAATGAACATTACCCTTCTTATTTTCTTCAAATGACTTGAAGAAACTTTAGACGTAGAGCTATTTTTAGTTCAAAACTTAAACAACTAAGATACTCCCATAAAACTAAGTCTGATTTTTGGACCTAAGTTTTTTGATGACACTTAACAAGCATTATTATTTGCATCATTCTTCCACATTCTTCTCAGCTAGACCTTGTTTAGTCTCCTTTTCCTATCTTCTTTTATACTTTAAAAAACATTTCTCTGCTCTTGATTGCTATTGACTGTTGTAAGGCAACCTTTCTCATTCCTTTGCTTTAAAACAATGCTCTCACCAAGCCCTAGGACTCATCATACATCATCTTCCTCAAGGCTGTTAATGGACTAGTCATAACTCAGCAAATCAACAGATGATGTGGGTTCTCAGTGGTGAGAACCCACAGGTCCTACCCAAGGACTCCTTCCAGGCTCCTGTTTGACCTCCCAAGGGCTCAGGGACCCACTGTACAGGGAAAAGCTTGCTCCAAAAGAGTAAAGTCTCCCCAGGCCTGCGGAATGCCAACTACTGCTATTGACAGCTCATCCTTTCCTACCTGGGGGAAAGGAGCAGTGAAAGAGCCAAGGTACCTCTGCTACCTCCCATTGCTCCATTGGGAGGCAGCTATCAGGGATGTGGGAAGCCCAGGATGTAGCTGTGATGTAACTGCTTTCAGGACCTCCTGACATGCAGAAGATGGTGCCAAGACTGCCCTCTCCAGTTCAGTGACAGCAGGCTTTGAGCCACAACATGCTCACTTGCTTTACTTTCCCCCTACTCTTTCACCCTCAGGTTTTGATAACAGTCATTGGAAAGTAAAACATCTCACAAGTTTGCCCTAGGGTTGTTGTTTTTTGACTTTGTTTCATTGGGAAGGAAGAGAACCACTGGTCACTCATTTATTGAACTGTCCACTAAGGAGCTTCTGTGCGGGCTTTCCATCAATGACAATTCAAAAATACATGAAAATAAAGCCCAGAGGATCTATTTATACTTGAGATTAGTCCCAAATGGCTATTAGTTGGGGGTGATATGGAAAGAAGCTCCCAGCAATCTATCATATTCTGCCCCATCCTGTTATCTATGTTTCAGATACGCTACATCATCTTGATTCACCTCCAGCATCAATCTGCAATTCTA
>JAVCKT010013290.1:0-24548 GCA_032273925.1 Rhynchotus rufescens
AGGGAAGGAGGGAAGGAGGGAAGGAGGGAAGGAGGGAAGGAGGGAAGGAGGGAAGGAGGGAAGGAGGGAAGGAGGGAGTCTCCAGAAGACGGCATGTACACGTGACTTCTAAAATATTCTGCATTAGATTCTACTCATGAAATACAAATAGAGAACAGAACCACAGGACTCAAAAAATGGCTCTCAAAGATTCCTGGGGTCTGTAGATGATAAGCATCCAAGCAGGCAGAGATGTTATGGGCCTAAAGGTGAAACATGCTGAAAACCTTGGCTAGGTCGACCTTTAACACCTTGCAGCTGCTGGGTCCCCTGGGATTTCTGTATATCTGGGTGCCACAAAGGAGTGGTTGATGTTTCTAAGCTTTATCTGTTTGTCTGAGAGAACAAGAGATGTGGATATCCTTTTAAAAGGCTAGTTTCAGGCTTCCTTGTTCATGTCTTGATAAACAGCCTGGTAAAAGGGAAGTACTAAGAGAAATCAGAATTTCTGATTCATTTGCTCTGCAGCCTTTTCTAGGCTTGACCAAAGACATGCAACTCAATCAACTTGAAGAAAATTTGTGGCCAAGACAACCCTTAGAAAGTACAGCCTGGGGTCTAGAAAATGTTGAGGTTTGGGCTCCTATTCCTGTACAAAATTCCTAAGATTACAAAATGTGGAAAATCTCACTCACCATGATGTGCATGGAGCTCCACTACAGTAGCCCAAGTCAAGGCATTAATTTCCAATAGACATGTGGAAAAATGTAAGACATCCCTGGAACCTATATAGCTGAGAGCAGATCCCATCCAAGTCCCAAAGTCTGCCTGGGAACAATAAATTCTTGATACGCTTCCTCTTTAATAGGATCCTAATTTATAAGAATGCAGATAATATATCAATGGAAATTAACTTCACACTCTCCCTACACTGGCAGGTTGAGCTGCAGGTGAGTGCAATGTAATTAAGAAATTAAAAGGTAATTTCCACATATGCTTTCTGCTAATCTAACTCGGCAATCATTTAATTTACAGCAGGGGACTGGCAAGGAGGCAAGCCAAAATAAATAAGATAATACTACATTTAATCACTCAGTGGAATGGTAATGGAATAGTTTCTGAGCAGAGCCAGCAGGGAGAAGTGTGGTGACCCCTCCACTGCTGGTTACTGAAAGCAATTCCTGTTTTTAATTTCACTTCCATGAGGAAAGTTTCACTCACGGCTACCAAGTTTCTTCAAGTTCTGATTTTAAGAAAGAGTTATTTAAGAAAAAGTCCTCCTGATAATAATTGTTCTATTTTGTTGTTGCTGTTAAATGTTTGTTTTTACTGTACCTGATGATTTTGACTGCCTGATCTCCACAGAAGAGTGAGAGGTTTCTTCAGAGATTGAGTTATTTTCTCTTCTCTTTTAAGCCATGGACAGCAGTCAGATGGTACAAAGTCATTTAACAAGAAGTAGTATCACTCTGGGAAAACCCAGGGGAAACTGAGGCAGAGATTGGTCAAAAGGAGAGCTTCTCCATGTCTTCAGCCCACCAAGGCAGAGGAAACTTGTGTGCCACCAGCTAAAGAGCCCAGATGTGCCAGGCTGTGTTGTGAGCAAAGGGCAGCAAGGGAACTGCTGGAGATGGGCAGCTGTGAAGTTCTGCTTGACCTCCACAGGCACCAAGGTTGCTGGAAATACAGCAGGTTGCTGGAAATACAGCTCAGGCTGAGCTACAGGCTGCTCAGTCCATCCAGTGCCAGGCAGGACCCCAAGTCTCATAGTCAGTTGAGGACAGCGGTGGAATGAAATGAAGCCTTCTTGTTACCTGGTGCCTCGGCATTACACATTGTCCAACCTGAATCAGGGGGAGAGAGGGGATTTACAATTGGGTCCATCTTGGTGCTCCCCTTCTCATTGACAGCTGTGCCAAGCTGGGGAAAGTCTTATCAGCTCATGCTAGCTTTATTCATGTGGGTGGGCATGGAGGGAAACCAGCAGGTTTAGACGTTTAAAGCACATGTGATGTTTCTCAAAGAGGGAACAATCTATACAACGGAGTGGGAGTGGGAAGTCTCCCACCTTCAAGAATTAACTCATTTGCAGGGGGATCCCATGGCATCCTCAGCAGTGGTTTGCAATCCAGAACCCTTTGGGCTCTTGAAACTGGGCTTAGGACATCAAACCTATAGCGGAACCTACATGGTCACTCTGGAGCTGCCTCTCACCGTCAAGCAGCCGGGCAGGGGGCTGCTGCCAGCCCCCTGGGTGAGGGGGGCTCCTCTCCCCACCTCCCACCTGGCAGAGCTGCCTGGTACCGTGCTGAGTTTCAGGTGCCCCAGGCCAGGATAGAGGGGAGAGGCTTTGGGCCCCATACCTGCACAGTGGGAGCACCTGGAGCCATGCATGCCAGAGCCCGCCTCAATAGCGGCGCCAGCGCCAGCTCCGGGGCCTCAGCAGGGGATGCTCTTCATGCTACTCCGGCTTTTTGTTCCAAGCCCGGAGCTGCTGTGGGCAGGGAATGCTTCTTACCTGCTTTCCTGAGCCCATCCCCTCCTCCACCCTCTGTTTTCACACGCAGAGAGGCCAAGATGCTTCCTTTAGCCTTCCCTGAGCTTGGAAAACTATTCATATGGAAGCTTAATCCTTGCAGACACAAGAATTCAAGGCTGACCTGAAGACATGGAGCCCTGCTTCCCTCTGAGCAACTAGGCTGCCAGGATGCCCATTCCAGCAGCCAGGAGAACGCAGAAAAGCAGGTGGTCACCATCACATCCAGCTTCTTCTGGACATCCCGTGTCCACTTGGGCCAACAAGGACAGCGCAGAGCCAAGCTTAGACCTGCGCCTTCAGCCCCACAGCAGGACTTTGATGACACTGCTGTGACACTCCTCAGCCAGGCCTAACATGGTCCGCATTAGCTGTTGTCAATAATTTATCTGATGAATCACAGCCTGCTTTTGTCGAATGAATTATTCCCAATACGCGGGGAGGTTATATTTGTGCTCCTCAAGCAGCTCTAGAAACGGTCAAATAATATTTGCCCAGCAAATTGTTAAATGGCAATTCTTCTGTCGCTCACCGAGTGAATTATTCACCGAGCACTTGTTTACTCGGCTCGGGCGCCCACCACGCGCCGACTCCAAGAGCTGCTGGTGCCGGGGGCACGCGAGAGGAGAGGACACCTGTGCAAACAGGCAAGGAGCTGTGGACCTGCCCAAGCCCGGGGAATCCGGGCGGCCACCTGGGCTTCCTTCAGATTCAGAGCAGGAAAGAGGTGCTGGGATCTACATCCCGACATGAGGCTTGGTGTGTTTTGTTGGAGGGGAGAGCTCATGGTCCAGGGCCATCCAGTTTCTGTGCTCCTGGTTGGTCAGTCCTGAAGCTTCTCATATCTTGAAGGAAGAAGTTTGATGGAAAACCATGCGCTGACCACAGGAAGTGCTGGATGGGATGAACACAGCTCAACTGAAGCACATTTTGATATTTGTTTTCACACTTGAGGTTTCTAGCTGCAGTGGTGGACAGGAGGCTGCCTGCAGGTCTCCCAAGATGGGAGAGGAGCTTTGCCCATGAACTCAGTTCTAACCAGCCTCCCCACTAGTGCCTGCTCCTGCCCATGACCGTATATGTGCCCTGGGACAGAGCTGCTTGGATGGGTGTTGCAGAAATCCCCAGGGAAAAAGTGCTTCAGGCCTGGGGCCACGGAAACCTTCACCATGTCTTCTTCAACCAAATGCAAGTAGAGGCGAGAAATAAAGCTGTGAAAAAGAGTTACCTAAAGCAGTTGTTAGGATTTTTAAGCATCTGATTGAAAATCTGCACATGGAAAATGAAGGTTGTGAGAAGCATTTCTGTTTGAATCTAGAAAAAACTGCCTGGAGGAGAAGAGAGTTTGAAAGAGCAAGCAAAAACTGCCCTCCTCCAGGTTTCTGCTTGCTGAAAAGTGCCCCTTTCCTCAAAGATAATTGACTCCAAGGAAATTCTGCAAGGCAAAAAATTCTTAAAGTGTTTTGCAGGAGACACAAGATCCAGCTAGGTGACCACTGTGGGACTGTTGGCAGAGCTGCCCTGATGTGCTGGAGGGATCACCCATGCCAGCATCACCCTAAAAGAAGAGATCAGCTTGAAGCAGAGATACCCCCTAGCACTTCATTTCATTTTGTGCCTTATTCATATTTTCTACAGGCAGTTCACACCTCAGGACTGACCCATCTGATGCTGCCCATGCTTGTCTTTAAACCTGCATTGATGCAGGAGTCCCCTCCTCACGGCCTGGCTGGCTCCCTTGCTCCTTCCCCAGCAAGGCAACATTTACCTGGCTTTGATGGACAATATCTCCAGCAGGGAACGTTCCAGAGCTGCTGGGCACGTACCTGTCACAGCAGGACCTGCTGCACTCGCCACCCAGCCTGGCCACACTGCTCAAGGATGCTCTGGAGGGACTTCCAGCAAATCTCTGCCTGTGTTCGGGGTGGAACCATGCACATGGATAGGTCCATGGGAAGCTTTGGAGGGCAGCTTAATTTCCCAGGAGAATCCCTAGAATTATCTCTCTTTTTTTTTTTCCTGGCTCAAGTCTAGGAAAGAAAGATTGGCATGGTGCCAGCAAGACAAAAATCCTCTGGAGATTCGCTGGTCTATAAGGAAGAGAGGAATGAAGAGCAGGAGGAGGAGATATTGCGCAGGTGCAAGGGAGAAAAGCAAATGACACATGAAGAGCCTCAGCAGCACAGAGAAAGAGTGAGAGATGGAGACAGTGACAGGGAATAAGAAAAGCAGTGAGGCTGACAGCTCAGAGCAGCAGGCAGCTCCTGCGCAGCAAACAGGTACAGATGGGAGCAGGGAACACTCCATGAGAGGGACCAGAGGTGAGGAGCAAGGCAGAGCTCTTCAAACCCCTCTCTGCCTAAGATTAATGAAATCAGGCCATGCATTAGATTATCACATTCATTAAGCTAAATATTATCATCTGCTTCCTCTTCCCTCCCCACCTCCCCTTCTTCTTCCTTGCTTTCCTCATTACTGTCCCCCTCTGCTTCTGAGACGTGTTCCCACTCAGCTTCCCCACAGGGAAGAGCCAGTATTTCCAGACTGGGACACTGGAGGAAAGATTTGCCCCAGCAACGAGGCAGTGTCTGCTTGAAACCCTCCTCTTCCTCATCTTCAGCCCAGGGCAAACCCACTTGCATCCGTCTGGGGTCACACCAAGGTGCAGCAGCAAGAGCTGAGTGCACCAGGACCCAGAAAGTGCAGATTTGAGTGCGTAGCCCCATCCGTGCTGACAACCTACAAGATCTCATCACATTTCCCTGCATCCGGGCTCTGCCTGCACCTCTGGATCATCCTCAGTCTGGGTCTGACCTGGAAGAAGCTTTGGGATGAGAAACTGTCATATAGATAAAAATCGTGAACAGCCTATATGTGTAACCTTGAAATATTTTGCAAGAAGTGGGGGAATCATTTAAAGCAATTGATTTTTTTAATGAACAATTGTGAAGTCATCCTTTATGAAAGAATGTTTCTGGTTTCGTTTTGACGATTTTTACTGGTGCATTGGGAGATTTTTTTTTTTTTTTTTTTTTTTTGCCAGTGCCTCTATGCTTTTATTTCAGCTTCAGAGGGCATAGGAATACTGCTCAAAAACTGCATTTTTTCCTGATACTCCATCATTTTTCTGGTTATGAGGAAGACATCGCAAGGAAACCCATCACAGGAGGGACTGGAAAATTCAATTAGAAATATTAGCTGGGGGAGAAGTCTTCAGAAAAGCAAGTTTTCCTCCTTCCTTTTCTACCTACCATAGAGAATCGCTCAACGGGAACGAGGCTAACTTCTATTTCTCTAGATTGCCTCTCAGAGCAGCATCCTCCTCGCTGAATAAGGAAAAAAACCCCTTTTGACAGTGGATTGTTGCCAGTGGAAAACCCTCCCGAAGGAAGCGCTCAAAGCTTTGCCTCTTGGCACATTCAAATCTTGAGCAGACAATAATAAAAACAGGGTGAGAGGAAAGAGCTTGACCAGATAAAATGCACCCAGCTCTTCCTACCCACAGCCAGTGGCCTGGTCTGCGTGACCCAGCCTGGACTCCCAAAACGGGGATTTTAATCCTGTTTGTAGTTCCACAGTCGTGTCAACACAAGCAGCGGGTTGCCGCTCGTGCCAGGATTCGCTCAACCTGCAAACTGAGCGGAAAGAAAATGAGGTTTCCTGCCAAAGGGGAAGGTTTTAACCCCTTGGAAAACAGCAGGTCCTTTTGGAGCTGCTAATGGGCAACGTGCTCCCACCCTGACGCTCGCTGTCACCCCTTGGTGCCCTTCTTGCTGGCAGCCAGCAGCAAGAAGCCACGGGGACCTCCTTGCAAGGGGGACCCTCCTGCTCTGTGTCACCTTGTCACCTGCACCCTCCTTCTCCCCTCCGCATCCCTGGCTGCAATTCCTCCTTGCGACCATCCCTCACCACATTCATCCCTCACTGCAGCCATCTCTCCCTTCCTCTGCTCTTCCTACCCAGCCGTGACATTTCTTTCCTTTCACCTTCTACTCGTTTTGCTCGTTTTCCTCCTTTTCTCCTTCTCTCTCACCTCTCCCTCCCTTTCTAGGAATTTCTACTTGCTTGATCCTGGGCTTAATCTAATCCCCTCCACAGCTTCCCCCCAGCATAACCCAGGCAGATTATTGTTGCTGGAGGATCCCACCAAAGTCCCCGCTGCTCTGCTCTGTGCCACAGTGCCAACCCTGCCATGCCAGGGTCACACCATCCATGTTCCAAGTAACTCCACAGCCCTGGACAGTCCGTGGTCTGGGTCCTACCCAGAGGGAGCTGAGTGCATCTCTCTCCCACCCAAGCAATTTCCACCTCCTCCTAGAACCATCCTCCCATCAGGTTCCCACTGCCCTTCCGGATGGAGCCACCAGCCGTGTCCCTGTGCCCAAAAGAGCCTTCACATCTGCTTCTGCTTGCAGCTGCCCACCCAGGTCTATGCACCCTATAGCAGGGCTGCAACCCCTAAAGTGCAGCTACGAGCTTGCACGAATACCCCTTTCCAAATCCCTTTCCGAATCCCGATACCCCTCCTTTCCCGGTACCTCTCTCCTCAGGGCACACGTACACGTGCACACACACACACACACACACACACGTGCACTCACGCACCCCCTCTCTTCCCAGCCCAAGCCCATCAGGACCGCAGCGCGTGCGAGGATGTATTTCATATGCATGGCCTGGGATGGTCTGGGCTCTCCAGCCGGTAATTTGCTGATTGGAAAATGTTCCAGGCAAGGAGATGAGGGAAGGAGAAGGGAGGAGGTGAGCTAAGGTGGAAGCGGGGGAGGGAGGAGATGGGAGTTCTCAAACTGCGAGCCTTAATACTAAGCATGTGGCCATATATTATTTTAATAAAGCCAGCACATCCTGCACTCACGACAGCTGCTGTTCCCTTTCTCTCATCCTGTGAATCTCATTTATTCCTCATTAGCAAAATCACCTGTTTGTCAAATAGGGACAGATCTGTAAGACATTAAATTGTGCGAAGGCTGGCGGGGGTCTGGGGAATGTGAGAGGGAGGAGGAGAGCCCGGCTCTTGTTCCGAGCTGGAAGCCAGGACTGGAAGAAGATCTCTTGAATGTTGGGATGGAAACGAGGGCTTGGGGGAGCAGATGCTGCAGCATCTTCAGAGCGTTAACATGTTCCTTGCCTGCTCACAGCGCTGTGGGATATGGCAGGATTCGAACATCCCGCTGGGCATCTGGCTCCGGTGGTGGTGGGTGCTCAGCATCCACCTTGGAGCAGAGTTCTCAGAAGTGGCTGCAGGTGGGGACTCAAATTTTCCCCCTGGATCCAAACATTGTGGCAGGATATTGGCCATGGGAACAGCTGTTAGGAAACTTCTGGGTCAAATTCTAGCCTTTATTTTTGCTATAAGCAGCCACACGCTTCCTATGGCAAAGGCACTGGGAGCTAGAAGCAGACCATTTCCCTTTCTGGAAAAAGGTTATGGTCAGAATTTCACCTGATTCAATATTATTGGTTTGGTAAATTGAGAGAAAACTGACCTGTCCTTTCAAAGCATCCTCATTTTGATGAATCAGTATTTTCCAATAACATTAGAAAAGAAATCCCTGGACTGTGCTAAGTTAAATATCGCCCCACACACAACAGGCAATGGATTTTTTTTTTCTTTTTTTTTTTTTTCCCAGGTTTCGAGGCTTACTAAATGCTTTCCCTAATGCCAACCTTGGTTTTTCCCTTTATCAGTTGGCTGACACTAGGGGAAAGAGCTGGCAAAAAATCAAGGTTTCTGGCTTGCCGGAAATCTCCGTGCTTTTTGAGATTTGGAGTTTGGGTTCAAACTGGATCCAAACCAACCATGTGTGCAGGAAAGATAGGGAGGGAAAGTTGGGGAGGACGGACAGCACTCGCCCTGTATGGGGCCACTGTTCCTGCCTGCTCTGTTGTCAAAAGCCCCGTGGCAGCGGGTGGACAAGGCGATGCCCTTGGCCAGGTCCCTCTCCGGAGCTTCCCCTTTTTCTAGGGAGCTTATCTTGGAAGCCTCCAGCCAAACTGGGCTTGAGCCTCAGCAGTTGGGCTCTAGAGATGGCATCTTGCAAGGTCAGCTTGTGGTGCGGGGCCCTAAGGGCAGCACATCCGCTGAAGTCCTTCCAGTAGCATCCCCAAAGCCTGCTGGCCCCTGGGTCCCCGCAGTGAAATCCACTTCAGGGGCTGGAATGGGAATTACCAGGTCTGGGAAAGGTCATTTGTATTTTTGAGGGAAATTAAGGCTGGGGAGGTGAGAGGGAAGACCTTGTCTGTGCACTTTGGTTCTGCTTAATCTCTTTCCCCTTTCTAGTCTTCCTTAATTTGGTCATTTTCTGACCTTCCCTCCATCCACCTTCTCTTGGTCACCTTGTTTCTTCTCCCTACACTTCTTTTCTCGACTGCCTCCCATCTTCCATCCAGCACCCATTTCAGTCCTTCTTCCCACTGCTCCCGAAGCTTCTTCCCACTGCTCCTTTCTCTTCTTCATCGGGGCCTCCCTCCATCTGCAGGAACATCTCGCAGCTTCTCCCTGTGTGCTGAACAGAAGTTTCTTTTCCAAAGTATATGTCAAGAGGGACTGAATGAAGAGTGAAGGGCCTTAAAAACAGCACTGGGGACACAGTTCTGTACCATGAAAATGATGGATTTTTTTAAAAAAAAGATGATGGAAACCAAGGAAAGCCTGTAACCAGGGAGCTGGGTCACCCACTGCCCTTTCGCCACATGGCTGTGGTCTGGAGAAAGTCCTGGCTCATCAAAGCCAACAACAAAATGCACTCAGAATTTGGTGGGTTTGCCTTTGTATCCCCCACAAAAAGCTCATTTTAGCCCTTGGAGTTACCAGTAGAAAGCTAGGAGTGAGGAACCGGCTCCAATCAGACTCCCTTGCGGACTGCGGTCCCCAAGCAGAGCTCGGGTCTGTGTCTCCTGAGGAAGAACCCCACACAAGTGCTCACTTGGAAGAAGGGGTTGGTGAAAGAGTCCAGCATGGTGCCACTGTCCAAAAACCCCTGCCGGCTCTCTGCGTGCCAGAGGAGACTCCATAGACTCCCTCTCCAACCAAAGGCAGCTTCAACTCCATCCCAAGCCCTGCTTCTGTATCACTAGCCTCGAGGATGGGTGACACATCTCTCCCCAACCAGGGGGACAGTTCTAGCCTCCAGCCTAGCCCTCGGCTCCCCAAGACCATCGTGGCTGCTCCAGAGGTGCTTTAGCATTCCGGGGTCCCTGAAACCACCCACAAGTGCTCGAGCCCGACATGGCCATCAGTCATGGCCACAAGCCACGTGCAGGACCCCACTCGCCCCCAGCACCACCGTGCCCAGGCGGGCAAAGCAGCCCCCAGCGTTCAGCATCAGCACGGCGGTGCCACCGTGTCCCCCCCCATCCCCGTCCCCCCTGCCCGTCCCCTCCTCTCTCTGAAAGTCATCAGGCCTAGCGAGGTCTTCTCCCACTTATGCAGCTCATGAATATTTAACAGCATCTGCTCTGGAGGCGATAAAGCCTACCAATCCTTGACAAATATGGCCTAATCTTTTCAATTTCGGGGTGCAAATATTCCTTCAGAGTCCTGTTTGTCACCTAGATTAATGACTGCGGCTCCCATAATCCTTGGGTGCTAATTCAAGTGGTGGCTGCCCGGAGCGCGCGTGGCGGAGGGATGCCGGGACACATATGAAGGAGAGATTACTCACTCGAGGGCCCTTCGCCGCCGCCGTTTGTCCCTCCGGTGACAGTTGGGGACAGGGAGGGGGGCTTCGCTGCCTGCTTGTTTCCTCCCCTCCGAAGCCGCGGCGCATCCGCCTGGATTTGACACGGCGCGGGAGGGATGCTCCCCTGGGAAGGATGCTCTTGCTCCACGCGGGACGGTGCCATCCGAGCCTTGTGTTCATGTCCAGTCCCGTCAGGACCCTCCCCAAGTCCTGCTCCCTACAAGTCACTAACAGAGGCGCAATCTTGCCGTGGGTCCCCACGGGGCTGCCCCGCGCACGGTGCCACCCGAGGGAAACACAACCACAGCCCTGTTCGGGGCACACGGAGGGTGCAAGGGACGTCTCTGCATATTCCCCAGGAAAGGAGAACCTGCCTCAGGAGCGGATCAATGCCGGCCGCGATCAGTGCTATTGACAGCCTTGCTAAGGGGCTGACGGCTCCCATCCATCGCAGCGGAGCCGCGGGAGCTCCCGCCTCCCTCCCTCCATCCATCCATCCCTCCCTGCATCCATCCCTCCCTCCGGCACGGCGGCAGCGGGGACCCGCGTGCCCAACGGGGCTAAATCCAGCCGAGCAGCAGCGGAGGCATTAACAGCCACGGCCAGAAATCGAAGGTTTGTTATTATCTCACGGCGGAACAATAGCCTGGCTGGGCATATTCATCACCGCCCCAGCCCTCTGGGATGGGAATACGTTGAGATGGAGGATTATTTATTTATATGGGGGAGATAGGGGATAATGCTGGCATGGGGGAAGGAGTTTCCTCCTCTCTGCATGCTCTTCTGTATCAAACCAAATGGTCTAAGGGCTTGGGGTTGTCGTGGTGGTTTGATGAAAGCCACCGACAGAGCCTCTTCTAGTGGACTGCACTGATTCGTAGCAAAACTGGCCCTGGTTTTCCAAGTATCCTCTGGGAGAAAGGGATCATTGAGGTCTTATGTAAGATTTGCAGTTAGATCTTTTCTTTTTTTAAAAAAAAAAAACCTACCTGTGCCCATAGACAGGTTCACCAGGAAGACCCTCAAGATACAAGACTCCCCTGTTGCTCCTCACCCTCTCATCCCATTGATCCCAAATTACCAATGCAGTTCTCCCTTATGGAAGTACCTGAAACAATGCATGCAGGGAGGCTATGAGACCACGAGGATTGTCGCAGGCAGGACTGTTGTGCCCCAGCCGGTGGCTATAGCCAGGCCAGGTCCCAGGTGCATCACGGGGGACACAGAAATTCAGCCCTGTGGAATAGGAAAGTACAGAACATCGTGAATATTTGTGTATCACAAGTGGGAATGGGCTATTTTTAGGTTTATTTTGTATATTTTTGTGGCAGAAAACCCTTTCTCAGACAGGCAAAAATAATGTTGTGAATAAGATGAATGTAGGACAACATTTCCTGCATGTGTTCGGAAAACCAACAAAAGCCAGTTCTCCCTCTTTGGGGGCAGGAGCCATTTTCTATTTCCAATAAAAAGAAACATGGAGGAACTCCTTAGCAGAGCAAAAGAAAACTCCCAGCTTACTTCCCTCCCCGAATTATTTGAGAGGAGAAACCACAAATCCATTAGCCTTTTTTCTCTTAGCCAGGTCCTACACTTGCTGCTGGTGTTTCCATCCAGGACGAAGCCCTGAGGACGCAGGTTCACGCTGGGGGACGAGGCCTGTGTTTGCATCCGCAGCTCGTGGCCCTCACGTTGGCTTCCTCGAGGCGTCGCAGGAGAGGGACGAAAGGACTACGTGCCCAGGGACACGTAGATGAGGTGCCAGCCTTGCCACCCGCCTTGGGCCACGGCCACTCTTCCCTGTGATCCCAGTGCTGCTCCCGGCCCTCTCAATCCTCTCCTCCTGCCGAGCAGGCTCCCAAAGTGGAGCTTTTGTAGCCCGGCAGCAGCATCGTTAGGGCCGGGCAGACGGGGAGGGGAGAGCAGCTCATTAAGGGCCCCTTTGAAGCGAGCTCTGTTTGGGCTGCATTTGTGCTCCGGCAGAAGGGCAAGCTCTGTGTTTGCAGGATGTTTTTTCTGGAGGGGCTGTGGGGAAACACAACAAACATGACCCCGAGGAGCTCGCCCAGACTGCGCCGAGCGCGCGGTGCCGCGGGGACCGGCGCGCAGCCGCCGCTCCGCCGGCTCCTTGCGCGGTGCTCACACCACGGGGACAGAGGCAAGGACTCGTGCAGGGACTGCAGCCACGGCTGCCCTCTCCCTGCTCCAGAGCACACTGGCCAAGGGTCCCTGGAGAAGACCAAAGGGGCCTCTTTTTCCCCAAAGCAGACCTCATCCTCCTGTGTCCAACAGACACCTGTGGCTCAGCTCCAAG
The DNA here is from genome assembly GCA_032273925.1 of Rhynchotus rufescens. Classification (NCBI taxonomy): domain Eukaryota; kingdom Metazoa; phylum Chordata; class Aves; order Tinamiformes; family Tinamidae; genus Rhynchotus; species Rhynchotus rufescens. The sequence continues at coordinate 12,530 of JAVCKT010013290.1, forward strand.
TCTCTCCATCTCCAGAGATACGAACAGAAACTGGCTTTCCAGTTGTCCAACAGGCCAGTCTTGCATGGGACCAAGCCCTGGCTCACTCATCTCCATCCACCCTTGACATGGCAAGGCTGGTGCAGGGCTGGTGGGACTTTCCAAGGACTAAAGAAGAATAAGACCTCCATAAGAAGTTTTAATATCTCCCTCTCTCCTGCAGCTTCTCTTTTGCTGCCTCTCCGTGACTCCCTCTCCCTTCTCTCCTGCATCTCCTCCAGGATGCCGCGCTGCTGGCAGCAGGGAGCTCTTGGAGGAAGATGAATTGCAATGACACGCCGGCTCCAACGTGACTGCTGTGGTGGTGCATGGGCAGCCGTCACTCACCTCTGCACTGAGCAGCACTCACCTCCCTGCCAAAGGGCCAGGGACGTTTGAAGGGCACAGCAGCTGCAGCTGGGGGGAATAGAGGCCTCTTTCCTTTGGCCATGCTCCTTCCAGCATCCCAGAGCACCACAACAGCGTTTTGAAGCAGATGAATTCCCAGCTCTGCTCCTCCCTGCTAAACTTTTTGCTTTCTGTCAATGACGGCAGCAATGAGACGGTTCAAATCTCCTGCCTCCTGCATTGCTATTCCTGGGAGAGCACCACAGATGGGACTAGGTGCTGCTTGCACCAGCTTCTCAAATCCCAGCTCAGGTCTAGCTCGAGGTGAATCTGCATTAGCACAGAAGCTAAGATAATTCTTTAACAGAGCTGCACAAGTGTGCAGCAAGTTCAGGGGCTGACGCTCACAGTGAGATGCTGAGCAGCTGCTTCATCATCTAGTTGCCTTCACCTTGTCCCAAGCCTGATGCCCCTCTCTGCTACTTCCACCAATCTGAGATGTCTCAGCAATGACTCTTGGCACAGGAAGGACACACTCCATCTCCCAGGCTTTGGCCAAGGAAACCAACCCTTGACCAACCAGAAACTTTCCAGGAAGATCTCGCAGTGGGAGCTTGGGTTCAATTGGATGGAGATTCATTTACTACTTAGGGAGACCACATTGTCATCAGCTCATAGGAAGCTTGGGTGGGACCTATACGTATCGCCTACCTTTCTGCTTCTCTGAGGCAAACCAGGCTGATGCCTTCAGCTTCTCCTCTGGCTATTTTCTCCTTTATAACATCGTGTTTGTAGGATGGAAACTAGTCCTTCTAGGAGGTCTTCCCATTCTATGGGTTGAAGATACGGTGGACTCCAAGCAAAGAACCTGAAAGATTTTTAGACAAATCCTTCATTCTTCAAAATGTGATTAATTTGTTTGTTTGTTTGTTTCAGAGAAATGAAGAATTCATCTCTTATCTAAAAACTCTTGTCAAGTAAATATGTTTCTAGCAAAGATACCATACCAGAAAAGTTGGACCATTTTATCTTGACATTTTTAACTGTGAAGCGAAATGACTTTAGGTATTCTGTTTGCTTTAAGAAGGAAGAGGGAAAAATACATAAAAACTAGAATAAGATCCGATATTTTTTAACCAAACATTTCAATTGGCTAAACAGGAAGAGAGAAAATCCTTGTTGAGATGGGTAGAAAAATGGTTTAGTCACTCAAGTTAAAAAAGAAATAAAAATCCTCTCCCCAATAAACTACGTGAAATGGGCCAGGTCCTGGGAATTCTCCCTGTCAGATACTGCACTAGAGCTAGAAGAGACCTCAGGAAGCCTGGCCAGACGCAGAGGGAGCTCACCACTCCAAGTCACTTGACTTCACCAGAGTCCCACCAACTTTCTTCAAGATTTAGGTCTGAAGAATCAGCTAAGAAGTGGTGGCCTTCACAGCTCACGCTCAGCTCTGCCCTCGCCAAGAGAAGCAGCTAGAAAAGAGCAAGGAGGGGAAAGGCCGTTGTAAGGATGGACAGATGTCACCAGTTGGCAGCAGCCACTAGAATACCAGCCAATATCCAGCGCACAACCTGGGGACATGGACTTTCAGCTGACCACATTAGCTCCAGTGCCCCCTTCTAATTGCTGCAGAGTTGGACACGAGTCCCTCAACTTTGATTTTTCTGGCAGCTTGGAGAGTATTTGCTTTGAAAAGGGAGGAAAAGCTGCTACCTGTTTTATTTAGGACCTTACTTAAGAGGAAGATCTTCTGGGCAGCAGTGCTGCTTGCCTGTGGACTAGGATCCAGGGGAGCTGATGCAAGGAGGTTTGGAATTGGGACTGATCTCTTAACGCTGCCCAGAGACCAGACAGGAGGACCATACCTATAGCTTTCCCCTCATTACAGATGGCAAAAGTTGATCTGGAGCTGGTTGATCCGGTGACAAGCAGGATCTCTGGTCCAAGTGGGATGCTGAGGACCAGTGAGGAGGCACTGAGGCTTGACAACCAGGCGGACAAGCCCCTGGAGCTCCATGCAGGGCAGGAGAGGGAGCAGAGAAAGCTGCGAGCCCCTTAACAGGCCCTGTCAGCCTTATTCACACGTTATCAGATGGGGGAAGCCCACAGGGCTGCTCAGGAGGTAATTAATCTTGGTCTCTCACAGAAAGGCTCTTGGAGAGGAGGGGGGAGGTCAAAAAGAGGCGTTGCTGGAGGAGAGATGAGAACTTTGCATATGCTTGAATGGCTTTTTGTCCTTAATTTGAAGTTCACCCCGGATTTCAAGGCACCTTTGTACTTCCCCCTGGTTTAATTTGGGCTTTTATTTAGGATCATCAGTTTCTCCTCACCATAAAACACATCATCATCATTGTAAAGCACTTTTATGACACCTTTATCTGATTACCTGAGAGCACTTAATCAGCATTAATTCATTAAGCTTCCCAATGGCCGTGGTGGGGAAGAGGAGGGGGAATCACCGCCTGGCTCAAGAGGAGTCTCCGTTGATGAGGACAGGCTGGTTGCAGCCCAGGTACAGTGCCAGGGAGTGATCTCAGGCACAGCTCATGCTGCCATAGGTGACTCCTCCGCTCTTCCTCCATGAAATGAGGCCGAGTAAATGAAGATTCCCTGAGACATGAATCCCAGCACAGGTTCCCATCTTTCAAGAGTGCAAAAGGGCCTCACCTCCAAATTTGGCCCAGACCCTAAAACCGTAAGACATCATCACCCAAATGTACTTTGCCATGTGGCATCTGGCACAAGAGCTGTGCCAAAACGGTCCCTTCCAATCTTAACCATTCTGGGATTCTGGGAAAACAGGGCCATGACCCGGTTGCTGCATAGGTCTGGACTAAAAACAATTAAAAAAATAAAATTACAACCAGCTCGTCTTCACGCCAGCCTCACTGGTTTCCTTTCTCTTCATTAGCCAAAAATCACAATAAGGAAAATGCTGGAGAGTCCTTTTAATGGGGCTGGAGCAATAGGGGGAACCTTGCTAGAACTGGTGCTCCTAGAGTCTACATCAGCTTTCCGTGAGAATACCAGAGCCAAAGGGGTGGGAGAAAGCCCAGCAAAGGGGAACACAGAGTGCTCGCAGAGAAGGGGCTCAGGACAGCAGATATGAGGGGCTATGGGGCTGCCTCGCTACTCGGACCTCTGCCACGCAGAGGCTTCACAGCCAGCCCAGACAAGGCAGCGCCCGGTAATGCTCACTGACCCCCGAGGGCTGGGCTCCTGCCTTTGGTGCCAGATTAGACCCCAGAAAGGGTGGTGGGCAGGGTTGCCCATCTGCTCCTCTTTTTGTCCCTCAATTAGGCCTCTTTTCCAGTGTGCTCACTGTGGTTCATTGGTTTCCGCTTCACGTTCCTCGTGGTTTTCAGGCACCATCACGGAGCAGCTCTGGGTTATCTCCGGAGAGCTGGCAGTATTGGACTCAGGCCACTTTTTCCTCCTTTTTTTCCCATCCCCAGGCTTCGCTTATGGCAGAGCCAAACCAAGGGCACTCTGCACCTCGGGCTAGCCATGCTCTGCACATCGGGTGCTGCAGCACCCCAGCGCCCACCCATCTTTCCAGCCACTTGCATATTCTCAGGTGATTCAAATTTATCTCATTGCAAAATTTCCCCTCTCGACAGTCTTGTCACCACAGCAGCTTCCCTCTGTCTCCACGTCTCATCGGTTAGAGAAGCAACGAGTCCCCAGCAACGTTTACTGCTGCTTTGAAATTATCTATCGCCCGACCTGTTTTTCTCCACAGGGCCATCAATCTCGTCACCTGCAAGCGGGGACTGTCAGCACAGAGCGTGGCTCCCGCTGGAACGATTCTCTTTCCACTGCTCCTCTTTTGTGGCAGAGGGACTTGCCCATCCTCATCCTCATATAGGCATCGTGGCTGTGGGAGCTGCCAAGCCGTCGGGATTTGATTCCTGCAGACATCCTTTTGGGGTCAAAAAGGATGGTGCAAGGAGCACCTTTAGGCTCCGTGCAAACTCCCCTCCTCAGATCTGTAGCAGTACAACAGAGGAGGCAGCGTCAATAGGATAGCAGGGCAGGAATGCATCAGAGCCAAGAGAGGTTTGAGGGTTTGTGGGGAGAGATGGAATAAAGTTCAATCCAGGACCCAAAACGCATACAGGGATGAGACAACTTCACGAGAGACACATTCCTCCCAACAACACTGTGACCTTGAGGGGAAAAACCTGTATCTTTGGGCTCAGATGCGGCTGTTCCTTCAATTTCAGGCAGAAAATGTGCCTAACCCAACACGGGAAGTGTTGGGTTAAATGTCCAATTTTAGTGTCCTGGGCAATCCAGTGTCCTAGGGAATTCAGCATGAATTTAGGGGTCAAACCATATGATGGAGAAAGGGAAAAATCAAGGACAGCAAAGCCTAGGGCACTGTGATTTTATGGGGATGTGATGTGGACATTGTCCCAGACAAACCTGTGACATCCCAAGAAGGGCCAGGGTGCCAGAGACTCAGCTCTGCTCTCCTCATATTATGGCCATCAGGGGTCTCAGATGGCACGGAGGGACTCAAACTCTGCATAGGATTAACAAAGCATCACTTTGTATCCCTAAATCAAATCACAGGCCATCCTGGCATAGAGGAATTTAAAATAAATGCACAAAGACATTGACACATACATGGGTTAAGTCCGTGTTAGTGTTGGCAAGATGCAAAAGTAAGTGGAGTCTCCATCCTTATATTTTAGCTACTATCCTGACCTTTACTTCCCTGCCTGGGTGGTTGTGCTGCTGCATTTGATCCATGCATTTTTACATCCGAAAGACATTATTATTTAATTCCCTTTGCAGCTGCCTGCAGCTCCTGGTGGCCAAGCAGCTCTTCAGCTGATAGAAACTTGAGCATCAGTCAGTAAATCAGCGGCAACAGAAATGCTGAATCATTAAATCTTACCCCGTAATCTATTTTCGCCGGGCTTCACAAAGAGCTGCTGGGAGCCCGTGCATGCAGCCTTGGTCTCAGAACATAAATGCCCACAGGAGGAAGGCAGCATTTCTGCCCGCGCTGTTTTTGTGCTTGTGAAGTGGGGAAATACAGCTAATCAACTACGCTGATTTGTAAACTACTGCAGATAGAAGTCAGCACATGAGTACCCGTTGCTCCCCTCTGGATGCGCTCCCACTCGCAGGCTAGGATTGCCTTCACCCTGCACAAAATTGGTAGCACGGCAGGGCTGAGCCCCGCTCCGAGCATCTCGTCCACGAAAGGCTGCGTGCAGGGATGCGGAGCCGTTCCTCAACGTCTTCACTGCTTCATTTCTTCCCCTCTTGCCTGACACGGGAAATGTCTCCCCATCACTCACGCTGAAGCCAAAGCCTGGGCCAGCTAGGATGAGACTCTCATCCTAGAGAGCAAAGTCCCTGCTTTGAAAGGAAACAAGCTGACTTCCAGTCTTCAAACCCGACATTTCCCTTGGGAATGTATTAATGCTAGTGTGTGTGTATACCCAGGATCATGAATGCAGCCTCACCATGCTCCACAGGCTCCAGGGGCCAAAAGAGAAACTCAGTACAAACCAGAACAACCCCTGACTCCGCTCACTGGGCTGAGACAGCTCTGCCTGTCAGGAACATTCCCTTCCCCTGTGAAAAATTGCAATGATTTTTCATCCAGAGTTGAGACAAAAAAAAAAAAATCTCATTTTTAAAAACAGGAACCTGCAAGTCAGGTTCAGCTCTGTTTAGAATAATGCAAATAATTCAGTAGCTTCTAAAAAAGTTAATATCCCAATGCCAAGTCACACAGACATGCACCATCATAGAACTGGCATTCCTCTCGGAAATGCCCTGGTGCACAACATTTGGCTTTTCCACCACCTCTACACTTCAAGGCCAAGCAGGTCAGAGTGTGAACCACCATTTAACATAATCCAACTTCACCAGCTGAAGGAGATGCAGGTAGGTTGCCAGAACTATATATGGTGTCTTCCTAGGAGTCTTGATGAATCTCCCTTCTTCACTTCCACCCCATCCCTTTCCCATTCTCACATCCCAGAAATGTGCAATAATCCACACTGGTTTCCACCTCAGTGAACTACATGGAGGCTTTAGTTGCTGTGAGGGATCAGAAGTGAACCAAAGGCCCCAGCTCTGCCCTATGTGGAGCAGTTCCTCGTCTCTCCCAGAGGTCCTGGAGTGGTGTTCACCTGCTTCCACTTTGGAGCCAACCTCAGAAGTGGAGACCGTCATGTTCTACCTACGAGGTCTTTCCTCACAGCAGTGGCTCTTCATTGACCAAGTCTAATTCTTGCAGAGCTATAGTTCAGCAACAGGAACAGCTGGAGATTCCCTGAACTCCTCGGGGAATCTACCTTGTCTGATTCCCTACAGCAGATGCTCAGAAACCACACTACACAAACAGCACTCCTATTAAACCCTAAAACCAACAGAGAGACAAGTGCCCCCAGGAATAGATGGACAAATGGGTGCTGGGTGACAGACAGACAGTCAAATAAATAGGTACGAGGATGAAGAGATAGGCGGAGGAAATTGCAAATAGATATACTCTGGGATGGATGAGTGAAAGGACAGATGGGTGGCAGAGAAGAATACAGCGCAATGTGTCGGCAGACAGTTTGCTGATAGATTATATGGACAGAAAGAGATGCTTAAATACATTACTTCCTCCTCCTCTTCCTCTGTGGAGCAGAAGAGAGGATGAAGAGCGTGTGCTGAACACAGCAGAGCTGGTGCGCCAGCAAAGGTGGCTCAGCTCTCCCTTCCCGAAGCCAAGCAGAGCGGCAAGAGCCCGGCTAGCAAAACCCCCGGGAACGGGGCAGGGGCTAGCAAAACCCCCTGCACCGCTTCGGAGCCGCTGCCAGGGAGGATTCAGCCGGCTGGCACCTCTGCCCTGCCCGGGGCCTCCCAATGGGAGCACTGGCTCCGTGCCCTGCCGCACATGGCGCTTGGTCCCCGCGGAAGGGCCACCCAGCCCGCGGGGCCGGCGAGGCGAGCAGAGCGCCGGCGGGCGCCAGCTCCCCCGGCCCAACCTCATTGTCCCTCCGAGGCGCTTCCTTCCCCCCTCCCCAGCTCTCCTGGCAAACTCTTCCCCCTCCTCCTGGATCCAGCCGCTCTCATAATAGCATCCTTTTCATGGAGACAAATTGTCCAGCCGGGGGCTGCACCTGAGGGCTTTCACCCTTTAACAAATAGCCTTTTAATTTTCTGCCAGAAGGGCATGGAAAGCGGGGAGGGGAAGAGGGAAAGGGGGGGCTTGAGTGGGGGGTTGCACAGAGGAGAGAGAATCAATCAGACATCCATCTTCATCATTGCTGCCAAGGGACCGTTTGCACTGGCTGGATGCCCCCGGGGGAAGGTGGGGTGAAAAAGAAGAGGCTGGGGTGAGAGGGGACAGGAGGCAATGATGGGATGGGGGGAGCAGGGGGGCGGTCGCAGAGCTATGCCGTTTCAGAAAGCCATGTGGAACGGTTGCCCTCGAGCAAGATAAACAGAAAACCTTGTAGCCCAGACAGCGAAAAATAGGTTCATTTCCCTGCTCTTGCTCTTCTCTCCAAGGAGAGAGGGTCAGTTCTGTAAATGAGACTGGCTGGGGGCAAGGCAGCAGCTAAGAGGAGCCGGCCTGGCCACGCAGGAGGCCGAGGGAGCAGGTCCCCAACCTCATGGAAGGGAGATGAAGATGCAGAGCGAGATGAAGAACAAAGGATCCTGGAGGGAAACCACCACAGGCACCTTCCTCCTCCCGCAGCAAGGATGGGCATCACACACAGCTTCCCACGTGGGACAGAGGCACGAAAAGAGTTAAAAACAAAAATAAATAAATAATAAAAAAAAAGAACAGAAAACAACTCTCCAGTTTCCAGAAAGGAAGGAGAGCACCAGCAGGCACGATGTACCAAATCATTTTTTCCTTCCTTCCTTCTCCTCCAGATCCTCTCTTATAAGGGGTGACTGAGCCACAGCATCAGCTTTGGCTGGAATCTGTCATCTTTCTCGACAAAAATAAGCAAAGAGGTTAATTAGATGTTTGCAATCTAATTTATGCTTTGTTTGTGAAACCAGCATTTCAGCTGTAACCCAGCCTGGAAGCCCCCATGCCCTCGCTCTTTTGCTAAATTTATTTCACAGCTTTGCAAAACTGGTTAGGCCGGGTCAGAAGTCTTCCATTATCATTTTATCACTGCCTCTTACTCTATAATTACAAGTTGATTTTCTCAGCCCCCTCCTTTTCTTCCCCAGACCCCTCTAAGCACAAGGTGGGAAATGTTCATCTGACTTTAAGCTGCTTCTTCAATTTATCTCGCCCACAGAATCCTGCAGTAGTTTGGCCCTGCTTTCCATAGATTAACAGGGGAGGATGGTAGGGAAAGAGGAGGTAAGTCACTTTCCATCACTCCCAAGGATTAAAATATTCAGATGTCCCAGTGAATAGCAAAGTGTTCCAGGTGGAGAGCACCAATGAGCACTGAACACGGCTCTTCCCAACTAAGGTTTGTCTCCCAACTGGCCCCAGTGACACCACAGCCATCCTTGCCTCTTCCCAAACATCACAGCAGCCCTGCTTAGCACATCCCCACCTTGCAATTGGCCTAAAAATGAAGCGTTGAAGCATTTGAAGTCAACATAGTGGAAGGGAAAGGAGCTGCAGAGCCACCCCTCTGATTTCACATGCAGACCCAGGACATTAGCAACACACACGGAGGAACAGAGCTGGTCCTCACAGCAAGCGCATGTCCTTCTCCGGTCACCCTTGATGTTATAGCCTGTTGCCTCCCAAAACTCCATCTCCACCACCTGTGGCAAGGCGTAGGGGGTGCATCCATAGGCTCATGTACCAGGGAAGGAGGATGTTGCTGCTCTGTACAAGTCTGAAGGACCTTCCCTATGAAAGTGGAGGGAGGGGACATAACAGCAGAGAGACTTGAGAGATGCACTATCCTTTGGGAATCTGTCACACCTTGTCCATGGGGAGTAGTGGTTGCAGGACCCAAACTCCGAATTTGGGACAGAGGTGTCCATTGCTACTATCCTGGAGAGAGGAGAGATGCTGCACGTCTGTGTGGAGAGCAGCCTGGATGCAGGTGGACACAGCCAGCAGTGCAGGGCTTTGTTGCAAAACTTGGCTTCATTTCAGTCACCTGTGAGCATGAATCAGACAAGAACTCAGCAGCAGCATGAATGCACATGCACACAGCCAGCTCAATTGCCCATGAGAAGGCTCATGTAATTAACAGGCAGCCAGCTTTTCTTTCATGTGGCAAAGAAAGAACTGGGAGCAGGGGAGTGTTTTTCTGGACCCATCCCCTGTAAGCCAGTTTCTGCAAGCAGGGACCATAACGCTGTCAGTGGACAGGAGGAGGAGGAAGGATGCATCACTCCAGCAACAAGGGCAACAAGCCCTTTCATCCAGCATTGCAGCCACCCAGCCATGGGCCAGTTGGACCTCCTTTTTGCTTTAGAAACAACAGTGTTCTGGCCATCAGCTGCAGACCTGGACAATCCAGGTCTCCACCTCCTGCAAACAGGATCCAAAAAAGGAAAGCCTTTTTTTTCCCCTGTCTAAATCCATACTGTAGGGATTCCCTCCCTGCTGATGCACGTGCAATATTGCTGCTCCTTGTGCTGAGCAGCCTCGATGAGGACTCGTGCCACGCTCACCCTTGCCTCTCTGTGCAATGCCACCAGCACCTCAGGGATGCTCAAAAGATCACCAGCTACACAGGCTCTATGGGCAACATCTAATGCCACATCCACCCTGCACCACTGCTCCTGGGAGCTGGAGTGTGATTCCTAACCCTAGATCACCCAGCCCTACCCATGTTGTTCAAGCGACGCTCACCCTGGTTGTCTGTGAGCCAGCGTGCAGCATCAAGCACAAAGATACACTGCGATTCCTCCCTCAGACAAAGACCAGAGCCTCTGCTCTGCTCCACGCCAGCTCAGAGCTGAGAATATCACCTGCTGTCCCTGCTGCTTGAGGAACATTAAAACCCCGTTAACCTGAGGTTGTTATTAATCATGCAGCCTTACCCAAGTGGTGACAGCCCTGACGTCCGAGTGCCCAGACTTGCTCCAGCTCCCCCGGCTGGGGGACACAGGCACGGAGAAGGTAGAACTCACAGCCGTGCAAGAGCGCCAGCTCCAGATAATGAATTTCCTTCACCAGCCGCCACGCCGCAAAGCGGGAAAGCTTTGCCGAGATTGGAAATAATCACCCTGAGGCAAGGCAGGGACTGGACTCCGGACGCCTCTCACCCCTGCAGATGGTAATCCCTTTTGTGACTGGGTTAAGGGCAATGCAAGGAAACCACAATTTATCATCTGCTTGAACCGCATCCATCCTCTGGAAGAAGATTGCCAGGTGTGCTGCAAAAAGCACCCAGAGACAGATATCCCAGGCTGAAATCAAGCCAGCAGCTCTAGAGACATTCACCCTGGAGACCTCCTTAGGACACCGAGTGCATATTTTGGGGCAAGGGTGGACTGGCCATGCGCTGAACAGGTTAACACACAAGTAAAGCCTCTGCTCACATGTATGTAGGCTAAAGCCCCATCAAGCCCTCACAGTTCCCTGATATTAAAGCTTTCCCCTCATGCATAGAAGCAAGCAGGGGGGCTAATTGCTTCTTATGACACTATAATGGTAGGACTATTTACAGTAGATTAAAATCCAATTCATAATGAGGTATAATAACTTTGCAAATGCCAGGATTCGTCAAAGGGTGAGGAGCGCCACTGAGACACATAGCTGAGCAGTCTTGGACTTGGGGTCTGAGCCTTGGCATGTAAGGAAAGGGCTCTTGCCAACCAGGTATGGCTTTCTGCTGCATTCTCTTTGGTTGGTTTTCCCATAGATTAAGCAAAGGGGATGAGGATGGGGAATTTTACCTTTGCAACTGCAGAGAAGGCAGAAGGAAGGGGGTTGCAACTGCATCCATGCAGTGGGACACAGCCACAAAAAGGCCTGAGCTTGGGCTGCTTTGCTAAAAACAGAGCTCTGCCAAGGAGAAATGCTGCCTCTAATACAGATACCTAACCACCCTCTGGTCCTCTTGAAATTTGCTTCATGCCAAGGATGCCGAGACATCATCAGGAGCGGGATTCTGCATTCCCATTGGAAATCACACAGGGATAACACACTAGATGTCAGACATCCTCTGCTACAACTCCAGATTCCTCCAGAAACTCATACTCACTGTCAAATGAAATGAGTGGCTGTTCTCCATGAGTGAAATGAGTGGCTGTATCTCCATACCTTAGGCCATTCCCACACATTCCCATTCAGGCCCTTTCAGTCACTCAACACCCTGGAGAGAATATGGGCAGAAACCTCCATGCAGCACTGATGCCTCCCTGGGCTCTGGCTGGCATTTGCCAGATACTTTTGCAGCTGAGAAGGGATTTTCTTCTTCCCCCGCTGTGGAAAAAATAGGGTTGAGGTTTGATCTAACTTGGATTTGGTTCCTGCCTCCATCACATGTTTATGGGTGTGACCTTGAATGAGCCTAGAAACATCTTTCCTGACTTATTCAGAGAAGGAATTTATTTATTTTCTGCCAATGAAACAGGCTGATAGTGCCCCCTGAATTTCAAATAAGGTTCAGCTCTATTCTGATAGTCTCAGTGCCTTTGCTAGAAAATGACCAAAGAAAAGAAACACTCCCAAAAGCTGAGGCTTAAT
>JAVCKT010013292.1:6179-21664 GCA_032273925.1 Rhynchotus rufescens
ATGTAATGAACAATCACAAGCAAGCAGATTGGGGTGGCATAAAGAGACAATGTGTGCCATCCAGCCAGCAGCAGCTCCCAGCTCTGTGCTTTATTTTAAATACAATAAATTAGTCGAAAACATCCTCTTTGCTTTAATGAGCAACTGCTGTAGAAGATGCTCCTAGGCTCTTTCTGAGCAACTAGAAAACAGAACTGATGATGCTGAGAATTGTTTTTTTCCCCTTGTAGGTGAGATGAGTTGCAGGCAGAGTTCCTCGCAAAATAGGTATTCAGGACATGAAATAAAATATTCAGTTTATATTCAGTAATTTTAGGAACTGTTCAGTTTAATTCATGCAACTTTTTAAAAGCTTTTCAAAATAAAAGCTTTAGCTATTTCTGTGTGTGGTGTTTATTAGCAGGAATTTTGCATGACTTGAAAGATGCAGGCGCAGAATTATTGATTAAAAGAAGGCACAGAAATTCTTGGTGAAATATCACACAGTCCATCAACCACATCTCAGCAAGTAGAAAAGCAAAGGTTTGTTGGCTAGCAAAGTGAAATGAATGCTCAAGGGCAAATCTATTAAGCTCATCTTACTGAGCTACTGCTGCTCTTTTTGGAAAATGTTACCGCACAAAGTAATTCTAAAGGTCAGCTTGGTTTAGATGGCACTAATTAAATTGATTCTGAGCTGCGGCTTTTTCATCTGCAGATTCAGCTCTTGGGTAAGGGAATAAACAAACATATTCCTTATATTCATATATGGGTTATTTATGTGCCATATTTATCTATGATACATACATATTTTATTTCTGTACAGATGATAGAAGTGTGAAATAAAAGGTTGAAGTTAGATCCTCTGCTGATGTAAAATTGCCATAGCATCTCATTCAGGAGAAGTTGTGTCAACAGACAGCAGCCTGTCAGATTGGTCGTGATTCCTAAACAACATAAAATACTTAGCTGTCCTGGAGTTTAGCATTCCATTTTCCAGGGATAACTGCACTCTAGGGGCACATTCTGTCGGTAGTGATTCAGGGCACTGTTGTTGATGGGAAATGCAGAGCTAAGTTTTGTCAAGCTATGCTGAGGATTTGCCCTGAAAAGCACGGTATAAAATCTTTACTAGTTGAGGCTAGCAGTAGCAGCTCTTATACCTGCTTCTAAGGCTTTTTATGTGTAATACTTGAGTCACCAAAGATTCAAATGGAAAAAAAAAGGGAAGTTGGTCAGCTGACTACTCTGCTTCATAAAGAAAGGCTACTTTTAAAATTTCTTTTTATTTTTTACTTCGTATAATGACACAACAGATGTACAACATCTCTGTAAAGGTACTGTTGAGAGTAGGCAAGATGTGGGAAATGGTGTTGACTGAAATGACACTACAGGATTACAGGTTGGGATTCTTCAGGGTGCTAGAGAACAGCAAAACTTCGGGCAATACTTTGTTTTCTTAGAGTCCATGTGAGATCCATATATCTGAATTAATTTAGTGCTAGTTTAGAAGCCTCTGAAAATACTTTTTTGCCAGTGCATTCCAAGAGGGCACATTATTATCACCCAGTCCTTTAGCCTGCCCTGTTTTGGGATTTTGGGCTGTGAGTTGGGGAGCCCTCTCCAACATTGCCACGTGTCCTGCAGATACTGGCCGTGATGCCGGGAGCTAAGGGGAGGGCTGGGTGGCTCTGGTGCCGGGAGCTAAGGTCAGGGTTGGGTGGCCTGCAGGGCTCCAGTGCTTTGGGAGGCCATGGGCTGGGCCTGGGCACTCTGCAGCGCAGTCGATGCCTCGGTGACTTCAGGCAAGCGGCTCAGCCTTTGCTTTGCTTTGCTTTGCTTTGCTTCCCCATCATCTCCCTGCATAACAGAGCTTCTCACCTTTCCCCGCTGCCTTCCTCCTTCTCCAGCCTTCCTGCTCCCGCCAAGCTGTTCAACATCTTTTAAGCAGCTCTAAACAGCAGTAGACTCGCTCACTTAAGAGGGATCAATGGCATGTGCAAAGTAGGAACTTGTATAAGCCCTTGCTGGACCAAGACCTTATAGTGAGAAAGACCCTAAAACCTTGGATTTTTTGGTTTTGTTTTTGTTACGTATGGTGCTTTGCAGTTTGGTCCTGACTTCACTGCTCATGTATTAATTGCAGAGAACCCTCTGGAGTACTCCCTGCAACTGAAAGAGAGAGGGGGTTTTAGTCTTTCCAGTGTTTCACTACGGATTCTGTAATCTCTCCAATCTTAAATACTCCTAGTGAACAGTGATACAGGAGTGGGCAGAAGAAAAGGCAACGTGGGTTCTGTCAGGGAAATGGGATGAGGGTGAATAGTGTGTAAAATGGGAGTAACAGGGGGGTTTGCCTGGGTCACTGTTAGCTGGGAACTCCTGCAAAAAATCAAAGTTCCTGACAGGGGGACAAATACAATCTTAAAGGAAAGTGGGGACATGCAGGAGCTGTGTAAGAAATGCTGTTCTTGTCGTTCAAGTGCCCTCCAGTCTTCAAGACTTCTAGCTACAGTTAAACTCAAAATTATGAACCATGATAAGTGGATTATGATTGTTGCAAATGTCAAAACTGTGAGTAACTGACCTTAATATCCTCTCCACAATTAAATGATGAACTTCACGTTATGAAGGAGATTGTTTTCAGCACTGATAATTAAAGGTCAGTACAATATCCATTTAAGAAGCAGCATTTCCTTGCAAAGTAATTGAAACCAGACTATATTCCGTTCTACCACAAACACCGTGCCAATATCTGCAGTGTTGCTAGAACTGCAGTCCCACTCAACTTGAAGACATGGTTGTGTTTCAAGTACTCTGCTTTTCTTACTCTGAATTGAGGAAGAGTGTGCTTGGGTGAGCAGTCTGCCACCAGGAGACAGGGTATGGAATTGCTTCATTCCACAGGATGACTGTGCCGCCTTTTATTATTTTGTGAAGGGGAAAGCAAAGGTCTTGCTTTATTAATGGAATAGCATGGCTCTAATGTACCAAAAGGGCTTGAAAAGCCTGTGCCTCTACACCTTTTTATAAAATGGAGAACTGGTGTTGCTTTAGACCTCTTTACTAATAGGTTTGTTTAAACCTTAAGAGAACTGACTTGCATCCCTTTTCAGTTTTTCAAGAGAAGCTTTGTGTTTGTTCTCCAGGCTCTCCTGCTTTCAAAACTACAGATTTTTTAATTCAAAAGCTTCCTTTAGAGTTGGAAATATCAGTGTTGCAGTTTTCTCTCACTCCTGGTGGCAGCGAAATGAAAAGCCATAGTACATGGAGAGGGCACATGTTGGCACCTGTGGCAGGCACCATGTACCAGGCACCGTGATCTAAAAATCTGACTTTGGCTCAGTATAGATAAAGAGAGAGAGTTGATCCTTCTCTGGAGACACAAACTATATAACACTTCTAAATGCAAGGGATTTTTACCCTATTCTTGCATGTCACCTTTCCTGCTAAGAATCTTTAAGTGTTTGGCTTTAGTTTTCTTTATTTTTGTGACTTCTGGTTTTCCCTCCTTTCCTAAGAACTGGTATTGCTTTGTCTTCCCCCATTCATATTCTTTTTTTTCTTTCTTTTTTGCTGCATGGAGACTCTCTGCTGTACAAGTGTAAGTATTTTTTTAGCTCTGCTGATTCCGGCCTACTTGTTTATGTTTTTGTGCTCCATTTGCTTCTGTACTGCCTTGTTAGGCTCCTGGGAGACTGTCGTGTCATCCGCCTGCAGTCGCTGGCTGTGATAGGCAGCAGTGGAGGGACGAGACTGGATTTTGCAAGAAGTTTTGGCTTTAAGTGCAACCAAAGCAGAGTGCTGATATCACAGACATAAGCACAGATGTTACTGCTCCAAGAGAAAATCTGTCGATTTGGTTTTGTATTCAAGCCTCATCTAACTCAATGAAACAGTAGCCTGTGAATAACCGTAAGCTCGGATTTTCTTGCCATGGCACGTCTGGGGTGGAAGAGATGTGGCAGGTTATCTCAATATGGTCAGGTAGATTTTCTTTGTCTAGTTGAATTAATATGAATTTTTGAATGCTGCTCTCACCTCTTTGCACTGTCACCTTTAATATGTTTTTGAAGCAAAGAAGCCATATGTCATCTCAGAGGAAAGAGGGATGAGAGGAGATGAGTTGAGGAGCTGAGTTTCAAGAGAGGGGGAAGTTGCTCATCAGGTTGTTTGAAATCGTTCAAACAGAAATGACAGGAGGATCATGGAGTATCCATATATCTAATTTTGGAGGAGGCAGGCATGGGAATGAGCATGTTTCTGAGCACTGAGAGTTATTTCAGTTATTACTGGTATATTGAAGGAATGCAGACTATGTAAAACTGCTGTTAAGGGCATACTGTTTAGCAAAAGCTTTAAGTGTTTAAAATGTGATTTGCCTTTTGTTTTTAATTTCTAAGGTACTACTGTCTTTCCACATTTTATAGTGTAAATTAAGAAAGCTGAGATCTGAGGAAGAGAGTCAGAAGATGGGAATCTGGAGAAGTTTAAGGTAGTTCAAGAACATTTAAGTTGAGGATAATTTAAAGGTTGAAGATAATTTAAGCATGTGTGAAGAAAACTTGTGGGTTTAAAGGTAGCTTGGACACCTTAACCATAAAGAGGAATTTATGGAGGAAGGCAGAGGAGATTTTCTAGCTCCCATGTACTGCTCATGGGTACTTTCACAGAGGCATCTGCAGAGAAGAAACTGGTGTGAGATCAGGCAGACTTCCAGGAGGGTCCCCCAAGCAATAGATACAGTTAATCATTTTGTCTGTTCTGACAGACAGCCCACAGTGTGCTCAGGAAGAAGTAGGACAAGCAAGGAAAAACCTCTGGAGATGGTCGGCACCTGGAAATGCCCTGGAAGATGTGGTAGTTTGCATGAAATCAAGGAGGAGGAGATTGACCCTAACAGCTCTTCTCCTGTAAAGGCCATGCTTGCAATTGAAGACAGAGGAGCTGAGGGGTGTTTGTGGGGCCAGAGGTGGAGGGAAGGCAGAAGATGAGTGTCTGCAAACCTAAACTGCTTCTGCTACCTGGGAGATGGGCCTTGGACTACGGAGGGGAGAGGTCTTGTCCCAGGAGTTCACATGGCTCCCCTGTTGATGAAATGTGTTGTGCTGCTGTAGACTGGCGCAGCGATTGAGATACTAAGCTGAGATTAAGTCTGTATTATTTTGTGAAAAGAGCATACTGGCCTATTTAAATTAATGCTTTGACCCATTTTGCTCTGCATATTATCTAGAAATATCTCTCGTCAAGAAGCCTTTCATCTGTGCGCTTCTAAGCAGGCTATAAAACAGAAGGTTTTTAAATAGAAGTACATGTAGAGCTGTTGCTCATGCTGCTCAAGCAAAAGAGATGCATCTCTGTTGCTCTGCCTATATCCCCAGCAGCAAAGCTGCAGAGGGATCATGCCAAAGTGACCAGGAGTGACAGCAGTGATTCTGAGATTGACTTAGTGTCTTCAACACAAGCTCTTCTGGGTGATCAAGGGCATGTTTTCACCTGGCAAGGAAGACCAAATCATCCTGTTCCCGGCAGTCAGGGACATCTTGAAATGCTTGTTACTACGTGAGGATCTTGGGACGTGGCCTGTGCTGATTTGCTTTGGTGCTGGGGGGCCTGGGCAGTGCTCCCAGCCATGCCTGTGCTCCAGCAATCCGGATGGCCACGAGGCTCGCGCGCACTCACCCTCCTTCTTTCCTGTCTTCCTTTTGGATCTTCTTCAGCAAATGAGCTGCTGCACCAGCCTACTAGGTGTAGCTTCCAGTCACACCCCCAGAATGAGCAGCAAGATGAGACAAAATACATGCAAATTCTACATTACCTTGCAAAATTGACTGCAATTGGAAATACAACCAAGGGACTAGCAACTGTGACTCCAATTGCTGTCCTGGCTCAAATGCTGAGATGCTTCAGCTTTTCATTATGAGACTCGAATGCCTTTAGCTGTTTCAGATTTGGATGAATTGTAGGTATCCTGTCATTTACTGATGCTTGTCAAATGTACACCAGCTGAAATGTGCACCAGCTGAAAGTGTTTTTTCGTTGTCATGACCAAGACTGGAGAAAAAATAGAGCTGTCTTGCCCAGACTTTGCTGTCATTGAGTGCTGGGTAGTCTAGCAGCCTTTTTTTATCTTGAGAAGACAGGTAGCACCTTTCCTGTTATGAAAACGTGTCCTAACTGTGAGCATCTCTGTAATGACATAGTCACCCTCCTAACTACTTCAGATGGGGAGGTAAATTTACTACGTATAAGTATGTGCATTGAACTTTCCATAAGTTAAAACTGGTAAATGCTCAAATGAAAAAAGCATGGTATGTCTGAAAGCTTCAAGGAAAAAATCTGTCTTTTCTGGATCATATAACATGATGATAATAGACTTGATTAACAATTCTGTTAATGAGTCATGAGCCATACGAAAATCTGGCTTGCTGACTCACACCCAGCATTTAAAGCTGTTATGGTGCTAGTAGCACTGGAAAGCAAATGGATGTCACTGAAACAAGCAAATATGACTCTGAATACCAAAAGGAAGCCCATCTTTGCAGGAACTGAGTCATTCTAAATTTAGTCTTAAAAAATGCAGCTTTGTTTTTTGTTTAAAAGTCTTACCATATTAAACTATGTTAAAAGTTCAGAATTGTTGACACATACGGGTTTTTTTTGTAGCAAAAAAAAAAAATCTATCCTGCCACACAAACTTTCAAGAAGGCAAGTAATGGCAACTTTCTTCCAAAAATACCCAAAAACACAAGGTATTAATTCTGGTATTTGTATCCTTAAGGCAATATATTCCCTTTTCTGGGAATGTAAAGATGAAAAGAAGAGCAGCATGTAATTTTATTTCAGGAAATACATTGGATGTGGGCCAACATAACTTTCTGTCTTACCTCAGAGTATCTAAAGCCATGGGGAGTAATGTGACTGCTGGAAATACCATTAACACTGGCAGGGCAGTTTTGCAATCAGGGTAAATTTGTGTGTTGCGAGACCTCGTTTTCCTGGAGATGTTTGGTGAGCTGTGTGGAGGCTGCCTGAGCTGTAGGCATTCCTGGTAGTATATCACTAGCAAATGAACTGAGGGAGTGTATTTGGTGTTGAAATCACAGCCAGAACAAGGAGAAGCTGTCATAGGTATTGTCATTAACTGTGCAATATTGGGCACAATAATTGTTTCAGTTTTTCTTTGCCTCAAGGTCCCCATTGTAAAGGTGAGGTTTTAATATTAACTGTTCTACAGGTGGAAATCAATGAGTAAATGCTGACAAAATTCAGATGATAGCCCTGTTTTCAGATGATAGCCCTAGGGTTTCAATGGTGAGAAGAAAAACTCTCTGGTTCAGTTTTAAAGTTGGTTCAATAAATTACCAGTTTAGGAAAAAGTTCTACTTATTTGAAAAGGGGAAGAAAAAAAAAAAACTTACTTCCTGTCATTAATCACAAGCAGATTCTAAAAAACAGATATTAAGGTGGTGCATGGGCTTGGCAAGCTGATGGGTTGTATGGAAGGAAAAACTGCTCTTTGTCGTTACTTCTGTCCACTTAAGTGCTTTATTTTTGTTCTGTCTTGTTAGATGACTCCTAAATCAAAAAGGAAAAGCATCCACAGCAGAATGCTTCGGCCTGTGTCTAGAGCTTTTGGTAAGTGAGATAAATTTGTTAAATACTCTTTGCTGTGTTTGGATTTTTTGGTGAAGTTCTTTGAAATTGCAGAAGACTTTCACTTGCTCAGGGTTGCACCTGAGGCCCAAATTGCCTGCTTTGCTTTGGGAATCTGTGTGTGTTGGGTGGTGTTCTGCTCACAAACATGTGGCTGAGCACATTTGCTGAAAGTGCTTGTGTGAGTTACAGCGAAAGCGAGGAATGGCATTGCCTTTTGTTTTAAATGTCATCATTAAGTCTAATTAGAAAGTTTTGATTTCTCTTAGAAATGGAATTTGATCTAGATAAAGCACTGGAAGAAGTACCTATCCATATAGAAGACCCACCATTTCCTTCCAGCAGGCCAGACAAGCGAACTTCTGGATTCATTTCAGAGCTGCCGTCAGAAGAAGGGAGAAAACTAGAACACTTTACAAAATTAAGGCCCAAAAGGAATAAAAAGCAGCAGCCCAGCCAAGCAGCAGTGAGTCTATATTAAAATATTGGTGGTGGTGTCATCTCTTGGTTGCTTCTTGCCATTACTTGCAAAGTAATGAGGATGAATGTTAAGATGTTGAAAGCTAAAAGCGCCTTCTTAATTCTTCTGCTGGTATTCCTGTTTTTCAGTGTGCACCCGCTCATTACAAGCATTTTGTCTTGTTTTATGCAGCCTAAACCAGGACTGTGTTTTATCCTTTGCTTTGTTGCTTCTGTTTTTTAATGGAGGCAGTTTCTGGAGGTAGGTGGAGCTTTCAGAGAAAACTCACAAAATATCATGAGATTTCTCAATTGCATTGCAAAGCCTTACAACAATTTAATCCTTTTTTTTTTCTGCCCGCATTGAGACTTGGTAACTTGGCATGAATTCCTGTTTCTGCCAGCTCTCAGAGGAGCTACTCTGTGACACCCAGCTTCCCACAACTCCTTAACCAAAGATGGAGTTTGGGCCAGCGAATCTGCATGGTCACAGATCTGCTTTTCATGCCAGAACCTGCCTTAGAAAAGCAAAACAGAGCCCTGCCTGTCTGCAGAAAGCGCTGGTGTGAATCCAAGTAGACATGTGCAGGGTTTCCATGGCTCCATTTCCTTGGCATCCCACATTAATAAGGGTTTATTTCTGTGGAGATATAACTATAGGGGATGTAAGGACAAATGCAGAGGAGTTACAAGGATGTCTCTTATTAACAGAACAGAGCTATTACAATAAATACCCCTTATCAAGGGGCAGTCTTTGCTGCTCTGAATCATACTGTCCAAAAATGAATTCCCATGGCCTTTTCCACTGCCTTAGGACTGTCAGAAGAGAGGATCCTTAATTTTCCTGATGCTGGCAAAGATACATGAGGCAGTAGAGTGCTCTTTGCATCACCCAGTTATTGAGGAAGCTTCAAGTAGGTGGGATATTCAAGCCAACTTATCACCCTTGCACTCACAGAGAGATGTGGAGGTATCAGAAGAACCCGGTCTTCACATCCATGTACACTCTTCCAATGTGCAGAACCTTCTGTGTTTCCCCAATTGCTAAACCTGCCTCTCGTCTCAGCTTGCTTAGTGCACCCTGTGCCACCTACATAAAGCTGGGGAAGTTGGAGGCTGCTGGGAGGGGGAAAGAAAGCCTGGAATGGGAACATAAATACCTTGCTCAACAGATACGAGAAGCTGCCTTCTTATAAAGACAAGTGTTATTTCCTGTGGCAATGCAATGCTCTGGGAGTGTTCATCAATACAGAATTGATGGATTCCTGCATTGCTTCTCCTTTAGGAAATACACTTGGTTTTAATACTTCAATGTTCTTGTCTATGGAGAGTTCAGCTGTCAATATAAAATGGATTCTCAGTTCTATTGATGACATCATTTTTTGACTAAAAAAGTGACTGTTCACACTAAAACCATGAGCACTGATCTTGACCAACAGATGTCCATATATGAATTCAGAAGTTCTACAGAGGTTCTAGCAAAATCAAATTTTTGGAGGGGAGAGAGGAAAAAAACCCAAAAGTCTGCAAAACTGGTTTTTTTCCCTCAAAAACTGTACAACTTGACTGGCAGCAGTATTTTTTTTTAACCAAGTAATTCTACTTTTCAGACTAATATTACGTTGTTACAGCAGGTATCAATAATAATATTAATTATTAGCGCTAAATAGAAAAGTTTCACAGATGCATCAAAATTAATATTTCATATGTCTGGCTTAATAAGGCTAGGTCTAATGTTGATAGTGACTTTTAAGAGCACTTATTCTACTTTTTTAGAACAGAATTTATATTCCAGGTGAAAAGGATTATTCTGAATTATGGTAACTACCAGGACATTCCTTGACTGAAAGTCTTTCAAAATTATGGCCCCTACTATTTTGTGGCAAACTTGATTCCTGGTCATTAGTACTGCCAAGAATATACCGGGCTGGGCCTTGGGGAATCCTCTGTAGTCACCGAAAAGGTTTTCATACAACCTTTGAGCTGAAGGGATGCTGTTTACTGGTAATAGAGTTTTTCCACATCAGAGTTGCATGCAGGAACGTGTGTTTCTTCTTCAGGAAGAGTTGCCAGCTAATATTTACAGTGCTTTTGTGCCTGGCAGGCATTACTAACTCAGCCTAATTTTAGTCACCCACCTTCAGAATGTAGACACTGAAACCAAGGAAAAGGAGCAGATTTTTAGTTTTTGGACACTGTGAAAGTCTATGTTTGCTTCCTCAGGATAAACACCTTCTTCTATATTTGGGCTTTCTTTTTTTAGATGGATTGAAGGAATTATAAAAAGGCTCTTTTAGCTCAGCTTCTGAATCTCTAAATCCAGAATATACGTCTCTCTGCGAACAGGGAAACAAGAACTGTCAAAAATACTTTCTCCGGAGGTGCCCACTCTAAATGCACCTATCAAGACTTGACTGTTTCCTTCTTTTCCAAGTGCTCTGCCCTCACTAGCCCCCGGCCTGTGATTGCTGGCCTCACACATTGCAGCATACAGTTTGTCAGGGGCATTTGGGGTTCCTTTTTGAGTGCAAGCTACAGCACCTCATGCCTAGCCTGAGTAAAGGGAGAATTTCAGCAGTGATTCCCTAGTCTGTACTGAAACTTGTTTTGCTTACACAGCTCTTTGCTCCTAAGCACTGTCACTAAGCAGACATGCTTAGATTATTATATGTGAGAGAAGATTTTTCTTCTGTCAGGTGTCTGCTGGAATATCTCAAGAAGGAGAACAGAATGGCCTCATGGGGAGAGTGGATGAAGGCGTGGATGAATTTTTCACCAAGAAAGTGACAAAAATGGATTCAAAGTAAGTTTAAATCTAAAACTTAAATAAAATTTAAAAATATACATCCTCATAGCTGGACAAGTAGCATTTTAAAGTTTTTGTTGAATTCTGTTCCCAAAATATTGTTGTCAAAGTTGGAAGATACCATTAGGAGCCTAGGAAGCTATGAATTTGAGTACCCTCCCTTATTTTTAAAAATGACTGTTTTGAAATAAATTGCTTTAATATATCATGTGGAACAAACTATTGACTAGTGAATATCTTTATAATTCAGTTGACTTAATACCAGCCTTCACTACAGCTCATTAGTACTAAAGCAGAACTGCACGTCCATCTTTTACTTCAGTTTTTACTATCTTCTCAAGTGCTAGTATAAGACATGGGTGTCTGTAGTAAGGACTGATGTTGGGCACAAACAGCATTCTGGTAAAAGGCAGTAGATTTAGGCTGACGTAGAAATCCTCGTTAAAGACTTGTTTGACAAATGGGAAGTGCTTCAGATTTCAGCAGTATGCTTGTGTGAAAGATGTGTTTCCTTCAGCTTTGTATAAGGAGAGAAACAGCTAACACAGTTGTTTGATAGGTAATGATGTACTTAAGAGTCCAATATCTAGATATTCTTACACTAATGCAGGTTTGCATGTGCAAATATTTATATAAAGTGTGTGTATATAATATATACATATATGTTTATAGTTAAGATATGGAATCATTAAGAAAGCTAGAACAAAATCCAGACAACTTATAACCTCTTCTGTGCTCTGTGTGACATCCATTAAGGAAAATGGGAGGCATTAACTGATAGATAGCTGTGGCAGGAAAAGGAAATGTTCTAAAGTCAGCATAAGTGATAAATATCTGTGGTGACATGTGAAGCCACGTGTGATACCCTATATGGGGTGATAAGAGCACATAGCTTTGAAAAATGGATTAGCAAGCTTAAGGTTGTATAGTCAGCATACTACCTCCCTTGGACGCCTGCTGGCCACCCGTTTGATGTCCCTATGAGCTTGCACATGTCCCTGTCAGTGCAAGACTCAGAGTCTTTGTCCTTATTAGTTGTCCTCAGTTGTTCCACTGGAGGCTCTTTCTAGTTGGGATGCCCATAGGCAGACTTGTTGTGTCCTCTGCTTTCCCCTCAAGCATAGATACTCTACTTGTAAGATGGATATAGAAAAAGTTTACTTTTCACTTGGCAATTACTTTCCGAGGATAAGGTAGTGACTTTAAAGGTGACCCCAGTAGCTCTCTTGGCAAAAGGTGACTGAGCCAACTGGTTCCTTGCTGAGGCGGAGCCCCTACAGGATGACATCTCCAAAAGCTGTGCATGGTCACCTGCAGAGCATGCAAGTTGCAAGTGCTTGGTCAGAGTTATCCTGCCTCTAGTAGTGCACAGAACAAACAATCTGAAATTGTATGTGCATCAGCAGAGCTGCCCTGAAGCAATATGTAGCTGGTGTTTGAAGCAGCCAGGTGCCTTGTGCAGCTGAAATGTCCTGCCTGTGGTCGCTGCACCATGCCAGCATGGTAGTCCTCAAACACTGTGCTCTGTGCCAACTGTCCTGCTCTTAATTTAGAGATGCCAACTAATGAGTGGGCCTCACGTGGTATATGGGTGATACAAAAGGTTAGCTTTGCCAAAAAAAGTTTTCTGGAACTATTTAAAGTAGAGGGAAGAGGGCAAGAAAAAGGAGATTGAAATGTCTGTGTCTTTTATTAGGAGACCGTCAACGAAAAGTTCAGACAGCAGTGAGCCCAGTGAAGCAGGTGAAGAGAAGAAGAAAAGGGATTCCCGGAAGAGTGGCTTTCTTAACTTAATCAAATCAAGAGGCTCCAAATCTGAACGTCCTCAGACTGTTTTGGTGTCAGAGGAGCCCTCCTCACCCAAGGTTGCTGCAAAAAGTTCAGCTGTGGACACAAGTAAGAAGGAGGCAAAACCTGCAGAGCAGAACGGAGCCTCAGAGCGGTCTGAGGAGCTAAAGACACCAGACTCCATTGAGGAGATGCAGCCAGATGATGCTGTGAAGGCCGAGAGGGGTGACAGCAAAGGAAGCCCACAAGGGGGTCGGAGGTATGGAGTGCAGGTGATGGGCAGCGGACTTCTTGCAGAAATGAAAGCCAAACAGGAGAAGAGAGCAGCCTCTGCCCAGAAGGTGAAGGCAATTTGTTTGAATTCTCTAGAGTTGTTGTGCAAAGTGAGCCAGAGCTAGGCCCTTTCATGGGAGGGAGTACGAGGGCTGGTGATTGGCACTTGACCTATCAGCCCTGCTTTCCACAAGGATTACAGGAGAAATGTTCTGTGCTGTGGTCATCAAACATGAGTATCCTGCCCAAAGACTGGGCTGCACACATGGAGATGTGCCCCGGACCTGCATTTTGCCCTCATGGGGAGCAGATGACATCACTTCTTCTGCTTGATGTCAGGCCAACGCAGGTGTAACAAAAGACCTATCATAGTTCACATGTATTACAGAGCAACTTTTTTTGTGCCACTAGCAAGCACAATTTGGAAATCTCCATGCTAACTGATGTGTGATTTGTTCACTTTTAATATTAGCATGTTTAGCAGAAATGAAAGCTAGGAAAGAGCTCTTACAGTGTTTCCCCTGCACACTTGTCCTTCAGGTGTCTAGCAATTAACTGCATTGACTAATGTCTACACTGCTCTCTTTTGGAAGGTGATGTAGCAAATTCAAATTCAAGAGATATGGTGTATTCTGTGTTTAAAATTATATATCCCCTGCAGAGAAGTAAATTTGGTTTCCTAATATTGTCTACATATATGCTGCTTATGGTGTTATTTACTGCACTCCTTTATTTTTCTGCTTTTTTGTATCCTACATGGAATGCAAATCATTCCTGTGCCTTTGATGTCTGTATATAAAATATTAGCAAAGAAATCATCTCTATGTTAAAAAAAAGGAAGCTCCACATTTTCTGTTCATATTCCTTTCCTTATTCTTTTTTTTTTTTTCCTTGTGAGATGATAACACTGAGGAAGAATCCCGCTTCAGGCACTTAACATAAGTAGGGGTATCCATGTGCTACTGCAAACCATTTTCTCCCAAACTGCTTCATTCGATATTCATTTCTTCCCTGAACTTTACCATCCTCAGCACCCCCTCCCTCCCAGCTGTAGTTAGCATATCCTAAAATTGCCCCAAAATGGCCTTTTTTCATTCCTCCTCTTGAACATGCAGGTCACTCAGATGCTGTCCCTTCTCTGCCATTACCAGCCATCATTTGGAAGATGTTACCTTCCAACAGAGATCATCTGCATGCTTCCCCATATATTTTTCTTCCTTTAATACATTGTACAATTGTCTGGCTGTGACTCAACAAACCACTCAGATGCCATTTTTGACTTTTCTATGTTTTTATAATGGCAGATGTGATGTTTGAATTCTTGCTGCAAACACTGGGGTCTTGTAATAAGCCGAGTCAAATTAACCCTGTAGTCCGCTAATAAAGCTCACTCAGGTTAAAAATGATTTTTCTAAATAAATGACCAGTTCACCCCTTTCTGAATAGTGCCATACATAGTCTCACTGATTTCCAAGGAGTAACTTTTCAGGCAATATGCTGTATTGTGAAGAAGAGCGTTACAGTCTGCCTGTAACTAAAGAAATACTGAGTTACTCCAGATAACATAAATATTTACAGTTACATAAACTGTGTGCGCTTAGTGCTCTGTAAAATACCCAGCTTCTACTTAGCATTTGGAATCTAAAATTAGTCAGGTCTGGAATGATGTGTTTGGGTTGGAATATTAGCTTTTTTTTTTTTTTCTTTTAAGTGGGGAGAGTAAAAGACTGTATCCACTTTAGTTGATTAGCTTTTGTAACCTTGATTGAAAACCTGAGCTTCATCTGTCAAAAAGGAGAGTTATGGCCTTTTTCCAGTATCATCTAGGAGATGGTTTCCATGATGTTTTTCGTCTTTTCCGTTTTTATTCAGTTGGAAATTAGGTTTTCTGTTTTCTTTCAAATTTATCATTAGTCTCTTTTGTTAGCATATAAATATGATAAGGAGAAGCTGTGAAGTTAATATCTGTTTTGAAATTTTAAAAAAGTATTATTAATTTTATATTTTTTATTTTTTTATAATTGTTTATGTTTTTGCACAAGTTGGTATTTATGGAATGCAAAAATAGGTTGTGCGTTCTTTTTTTAAAGAAAGCATACATGACAAGAAAACTGACTTGGAGTAGGAGGCTGTACACAAGTGTACACACACAGTTCTGTTTTAATGTCATTCAGACTGCACAAAATTGAACTGCTGGTCAAAAGCAAATTTTCTCATGCCTTGTCCTGGTTTGCCAGGTTTTGTATTTTCATTCTTGGTATTCCTGGAGTATTTGGTGTCCTGATGGGTGAGCTGCAGAAGAAAGCATCCCACTGCTCTTAGGTTGTTTAGGAGGGTGTGATACCGACTTCCCTAGTATCTTCAAATTTTATCAGGATCCTACTAGGATAGAAACAAATGTATTTTCCTGTAAGGTACAGATGGCTGCTTAGATTCTGAGCTATTTTACATGAAAACAAAGCCAGAAGGGATTTACTATTTCATTCATACCCTACCGCAGTCTTGTTGCAGATACAAGTGAGGA
>JAVCKT010013294.1:0-15307 GCA_032273925.1 Rhynchotus rufescens
CAACAGATTTTTCAGTTCTCAGTGACTGGCTTTTGTATTCTGAGGGCTGTTGTGAAATGAGAAGACGTAAAGATCAGCTTTGCTTTGCTTATAGTGGACACAGAGTTGTTTTTAGGATGGGGGAGCAATGGCTGGGGCAATGCACCATGTAGTGGAAGACAACCTGTAGCTGTCTGGACTTGGAGAGCTGGTCTCATGGATGGGAATCTGGGAGGACAGATGTCCAACATGTTGCAAGGACTTACAGTGGCTCTCACATGGCTGTTTAAGAACAGGAGCTCATACAAAGCAAGAAATGTAGTGCACCCTTCTCCATACCCGAGGGCTGAAGTATGTTTTTCCTGCAAGCTGATAGTTTTTTATTCATTTAATCAAATACATTCAAGCTTAGATTGAGAGAAGGAACTAGTGAATAAATTTTGCCAGACAGGTCCTTTAAGTTTAGAGCCACTCTGTTGGTAAATGGCTGCGATCAATTTCCTCTTCCTATAAAGACGTTGCACTGGGACTTCAAAGATTTATATTAAAAACATCTCCTTGTTTCAGGACAGAAAAAAAGAAGTGTGATTGATTGGTTCTGTCAAAGAAAGGAAATGCTTGTCTAATTAACACCCAAATTTACTTTCTTTTCAGGTAAACCCTTATTCACTGCAACATAATGACCTTTCCTTACATAATGAGGCTCCTCTTTTGCTAGGTTAGTAGGTCAGGTTTGCTAATATTACAGTATTTTAAACCTGCTCGACCATATTGAGGATTTTTTTTTTAAGGATTCCAAATTCTCTTTTCAAAAATACATGTTCCAAATAACTATTACATCTCATTGTCTATTTGACTATCTATGTTTTAAGTTAAAAAAATGTTTCCTTGGTAACTAGGCTTTCTTGTCTTCCTTGTCTAGTCTACCCACAGAATGCATGCAGAGGCCACTACCTATTGTTCAAGGATTATTGATCTGTTTAGCAAAAATATTTAATGTCTTAGATTTTTTTAGTGAATTTTAAAGGACTTCTGAGAGTCAAAAGGTAAAATTTCTCTCCTGCTTCCCTTGCTCTGTATAAAGTGAAGATTTTCTCATGTGATCCTGAAAGGTATCATAACAGGAGACATCACAGTCCTTTAGCTGGAGGAAACACTCTTGTGCCCAACTCGCCTCTCCATTTCGATTTTGTCCTGAATTCCTCAGAAGTGTTGTCAGCTGTAACACCATTTTACTGTACTTTTCTTTTTTGTGTGTGTGTGTGTCTATGAATGCTACTGTTACGAAAGACATTCAAAGTTGGCCGTTTGTGGCATATCTCTGCCCTGTCGTCACATGGCCTTGTGACGAGCAGCTATTTGGATATTCCTGACTGGCAATTTGACTCCCCATGCCCAGACAATGCACATTCATTGAGCCTTGGTTGCCTGCCACCAGGCCCATCTGTTGGGTTGATTCTTTGCCTATTTAAAAGTCAGTCAGACAGGGGTGTAAAGTGCCAAGAAAATGTGAATTGAGAAGAGGAGTCTGCACAACACGGCTGGCAGAGCATCTTCAGCGAGAACCTCCTCCTTTGTGGCAGCCATCGCTGCCAGATGCCTCCCTACAGTAGGTTACAACTGCTGACATTTGTGTACCGAGAAAGGGATACATGAAGCAAAGGAGGGAAGAGTTTTTGTGGGGGGCAGCCCTGGCGATTTGCAAAGCAAGCTGTGCTGCTGCAGGTACTCGCCTTGCAGCACAGGTAGGAGATGTGTGCAGCTTGTAGAGCATTAGAAAGTTGCTTGGTAGGGATGAAAGTGCATTGCCTGCATGAGGGTGAGCTTGAGAGAACACAAGATAGACACATTGCACTTGAAAAGTGACCAAACTAATGAAACTCCCAAAGGCCAGTAATGGGATTTCTTCTGCTTTTCCATATAGGAGATGAGTACAAGAGTGTTCACCCTGCCTGGGGTATTTTCCTGAATGCAAACTATAGTTTCAAAGATAAGATCCTTTAAGACAGATCATCTCTCTCCTAGCCACAATGGGGTTGTACAATGAAGAGGATTAATTTATCTATGTGTAACCATTATTTATTTATCTATAAGTTTTTCACTTTGCGTCTGGCTGCCTGAAATCATTCTACCTGTGATATCACAAATTTCCCTTGTGATATAATCAGGCAGACGGAAAGAAATAGTCTCTAACTCACACTAATTCTATTAAAAGACAGACAGGTTACTATTGCTGCTGCTATTACTGTTAATATTACTAACTTTGTGTCTATCTTTTTGTGAACCTGGGAAAGTTGTTTGTGACAGGCATTGAAGGCAAAGGACTAAGAACTATCCAGTCTTGTTTTTGAAGGTTTGTGGCAGTAAAGCAACAAGCTTTCAGGTACTAGATATCTTTATAATCACCCAGCTCCTCTTCTATGAACTTCTTTAATTTTCTACCTTTTGATGTCTTTTAGCTGATATCTGATCCCAGGCAGAGAACTCCTACTTCAATTAGCCTGGGATAAATACTAAAGCTATGCTCTTTCTCTGATGCCTCCAAGTAACGCTGAGGAATCTGGTCCTCAGCGCATTGTCTTTGAGCCAAGAGCTAGGGACCACTGCCTGAGGGGACGAGAAGCAGATGTAGTGTGCCTGCTCATCAGTAATAGCCAGCCTAGTGTTGTACAGTATCTGCTCTACTTGCTCACTACAGGGGAAATAAAAAGAAGTTAAAAGACAGTAAAAATCCCAAACAACAACAATCTGTTCCTCTCGCCTGTTTCCAGAAGGACCTGCGTTAGTGTTGGCCAGTGTTAGATGGCATGCTGCAGCTCCAAACATGTCAAGTATCAAGTAATACCAGTATTAAGGGCTGGTGCTTGTGTGGCCTTTTCAACACCAGTCCTCTGGTCTGCGGTGTGCTGACCACATGGCATGCGCTCAGGGGTCTCTTTCCGACCTTATCCCCTTCACTCTACATGTTCAGATCTGTAAGGTGCAACCTGTACATTCCTCCAGCTAGCAAGCATGAAGGGGATTGACTGGAAGTGGGTCTTCCCTACTTATGCCCCAACTTGGTTGCAGTTCTGCTCTTGGGCAGGATCTTGTTGGGGGCTGTTGGGGACAAGGGCTGTTGGGACAGAGAGACTGGTGTGACTGTTCCTCCGGGAGAAGAAAGAAAGGGGAAAGGCAGGTTGGAAGAGGGGAGCAGAGTGAGCCATGAGCTGTGAGAGAGCCAGAAAGAGGTATGGAGAGAAGGTGGCAAGAAGACATAGGGAACCAAGTGCTGAGTAGCTGGTCTCATTGACCTACTCTCCTGCATTCTCTACCCTGCCACAAAGTAGCCCAGTAAAGTCATGGTGTTTGGAAAAGGAAGGAGGAGAATAAAATGTCAGTTCTCCTCCAAAGCCACATGACCTGAACATTTGGTGGTATCAGTGTTACAGAAGATCCAAATGGCAATGTATAAACCCATTTTTGTGCCAGGTAGCCAGTTGTCTGCAGGTCAGTCCATTCTGGGCAGGGTAAGAAATGCAAAAGAATTAATGTTGCAACGGAGGCATTTATTATTTATTCTGACTAGTGCCAGAGAACACAAAAGTTCTAAGAACTGCAAAAAAAAAAGTCTAATATTCTTCTGGTGTTAATGCGCTGCAGTCCAGTGAACAAACTTGCAATCAGTGAAAGCAGCCTTTTAAAACAGCATAGCCTAATTCCTTGCTGCTCTTACTTGTACTCTACAGGGATTCTTTCCAGCAGCTTAGCTGCTGTTTTTTGATCCCAGAAAAACACTTTTTTCCCTTATTAAAGACAATCCAAAACTTAGCTAAGAAAAATAAATATTCTTTATTTAGCCTGTTCGTTAAATAAGATTGATTATTTTGGGATGTGTTTTTCCACCAGGTCTTGTTCAATAGTGTTTTTCTGTATCTATTGGTAATCATAGAATATGGGAAAATAGATTATGGGAAAACTAAATTATTATTTTTGACATAGGTCCATTTCCCATTATGACTCACAAATTCTATGCCAACACTTGGGAACTATTGAGTTCCAGATTTGGATAGTCAGAATTGACATAGTTTGATCCATGTCTAAACCTGTCTAATGTGTATTGCTGTATACTGTCTTTGTGCCTTGTAACTTTCTGTGTGTAAGTTTTATGCAATCACTTTAATAAATATGCTGTATAAGCATTTGCAACACTTCCCAAAGATTCCACTGCAGCATTTATAGCCACATTAAACAAGCAGAAAAACTGTCACCAAAATAAGAAGTCCTACTTTCTCCTTGCCCCTTCTTGACCCTATGCCATGCCATCATCCCCTGTGTTGCACACAGCTGTACAGTGCATTGAGTAGGGAAACCAATCCAGGGGAAAGCTCTGCCAGGAAAAGGGCTTGGCTGGTGCTAAGGTGAGTCAGCTCCCCGTTCTGGACCATGGTGGAGACATGCCCGTCTTGATGCCAGAACAAGGAAGAGGACAACATGGAGTCAGAGAAAAAACAAGGCAACGGAGAAGGGGACTGCTTCTTTTGGCATAAGTGACAGACTAAAATGTTTGTGGAACTAAAGCCTCTGAGCTCCAGGTCTGGATCACTTGAATTAGCGTAATTAAACCACAAATAAAATCCTATGCTGGCAGAGAATTCTCTCTGGCCTACAGTAAGCAGCATTCATTGCTTATTCAGTCCAGTTCCTGGAATACAGGCAATAAATACATTTCTTTTGTATTATTTTTCTGCAGGTTTTGGTAATAACGTTTGATTGCAGCTAGTCTTTTCAGTCTGGGTCAGGCTGTACTTCATTTGCTTGCACTCCAGACAAGGATTTTACAGATTGACATAGATGTTTTGGCACATTTTTGGGAGGCCTTCACTGTCCTCCTGAATCAACAGCCCTGTGCAGTTATCCCTGACGGGATCTTAGGTATTTGTCAGTGCAAAGTGGAGACGTGATGTGCACAAGCAGAACTGTGCGTAGAACCAGAGAGTGGCCCTGACTGCAGCTTTTCTCAAAGTACTCAGCCTGGTGCCCCATCTCATTTCTACGTCTCAGAAGCTGAGTGGTCCTCATGGGATAGAAATGAACCACTTGAATGATAATGACTTTGGCAGTGGTTGGGGCTTTTGCATGCTGATAAGCGCTTGCTCCTCTCTTATAGATGGGTTCCCTATTGCTGCTTGCATGACACTTCTGTGGATGGGGAAACTGTATGTGGGGCAAGGTCCAGGCAGGCCAACCCTCTCTTAAAACATGTGCAATTACACACAAAAATGGAAGCCTTCCAAATACCTCACAACTGACTACCTGAAAAACCAAATTAATTTTTTTTTTAAAAAAAAGAAAAATCCCAAGCAATCCAGATTGTCCTACACGTAGGGATGTACCAAGTGTTTTACAGACTGGGTAACAGCTTAAGTAAGCAACAAAGGAGTGAGTCCCTGCTCAAAGGCACCCCTAGTATAGGTGTCAGACAGCCCCTAGCAAGCAGAGGAGGCAGCCAGATGGTGCAGAGCTGGGTGGGAGGGCAGCCCGTGCACAGCTTAGTGAAGTGCCCAAGTCTCAGGTGTGCTCGGGTTTGGGGAGTCCTGCACATCACCTCCGGTTCCTAGGACACCTCTGGGCGGAGGGCACAAACACAGGAGCCAGCCTTCATCCCCTGGCTTTGCACAAAAAGATTGGCTTATGGATATACCAGCTCTGAGGTAAACACTTTTATCAATATGTCATGTGGCAGCAGTAAGACTAAAGCACAAATTCACTTACAGGCTCCAGCCGTCATTTCTGGGGTTGTGAAACACCGAAGCTCTGGGTGTAACACTGAAGCTGCAGGAAATAAAAGTGCTTTTATGTTTCTCCAGCTATTTCCAGCCCTCTAAAGACCTCTGTCTGTCCTTTTCTCTTAAAAAGCCACACATTCTCCTCCCCATCCCCCTTTGTTTTACCAGATTTGAGTTTGGATATATCTCCTTTAACTGTCAGAGGGTTGCTTTCATTTGCAATTTGACTTTGTTTTGCAAAATCATTCAGGAATTCTTCTTGGTGGGAAGGCAATTGTTTGAAAGCATTTCAGTAAAGCTGTAGGAAGAAAGGCATCTATTTATCCTTCTGTTATTCACTTTCTTGATCATTTTTCTTGTTCTTTATTTGCTTTTGCTGATGATCACTAATTCATGCTTAGAATCCAAGGAATCCACTAATTCACTTAGAATCCAAGGAGAAGAGTGCTTTTATATGTTCAGGTAAAATAGAAAGTGCTATTTTCCATCCTTTGCAAGATACAAGATGCGCAATTTACTTCCTCCTTTTAAGTCTGAAATTATCACAGTGATGCCATTTGCCATCAGGTCTGGGGGCTCCTCTGTAGCAAAGCACAGGGAGACCTACTTTAAGCTACATCTTGGCATAGGTTTTCTGAAGGCACTGAAGAAGTATCGAAATACCTTGAAATGAATGTTATTTTTAATGATGATTGTAAAGATATGCACTCAAAATGCCACTGATGAAGTTATTGTGTTAAAAACTACTTTTGACTCAAAATGCCTCTGAAATTAATAGCAAAATTCATATATTTCAGTATTCCACAAGAAGTAAAAACAATCAAATGAAAAACTTGCAAGCCTTGCTTTTAACTGGAATCCCTTTATATTATATATATGCATGTATATATTTTCATTATCATGAAGCACGAAAAATGCAGCAAATTGCAGTGAATCTTTTTTTTTCTATTTTTTTTTCTGAGAAAAAGAACCACTAACCCGAGGCCCAAACTAAAAAAAAAAAAAAAAGGGCAAAAGAAAGAGACTTTTTTTTTTATTTGTCTTTTACATATAGATATGCATATATATTTTATGTACGTGTGTACTTCCTCCTGTATGCTATGTGAAACAGCCTAAAAGGTTTTTGATATCAGATATGGGTACTCCTGAGACAGAGTCCAGTTCTCCAGATTCAAAGTGATTGAATAAGATATTCCTAAACTTGCAGATTTCTTTACCCTGTTCTTTTTTCAGGTAAGACATTTTGTAGTTTCTCCTTTCTGTAGCTGTAAATGACTGCAGAAGCTTCAAAATACTGAAAGGAGAGCTGAATGTGTATTCCTTCTATCTTAGGACAGTTTGGACCATCTCAAGGATGCTATACATCTCTAGAGATGCATTCAGCACCACAGTGCAGGATGGTATCATGAAATCACTTCCCAGTGCCTGAGGAATAGAGCTGCCCAGGAAAGGCCAGCTTATTCTTGCATTAGACAAATGCACTTAGAAATATATTGGCAGCCTCTTTCTGATGTGGGAAATTCATTAGGAATTCTGCATATGAAAAGCAGGAAGCATCAGGCCCAGTATCATTTGGATTAAGAAGTCACTGTGTTGTTATCTGAGATGAAGTGTAGGATTTATATAAACATCTTCTTTCCCTTGCTGAGGATAAGCCAATTCAAACAACCCGTGTAAGTGGTTTCCATGCTAAAGAAGACTGTGTTTACATCTTGGGCAGCTGTTGCTGTATTTCGGTTCTTGCAAAGGCAAAACAACAACAGCAACAACAAAAACCTATTTCATTTTACAATTGTTACCCTATTCCCAATCCTCTTGGCCATAGTGGCTGCTTTGCTCATCTGGCAACATAAAAACAGGCAATTTGGAGGGAGAAGGAATATCCCTGCCTAGCAAGATCCGGAGGCTTTGGAAAGGGCTGCTGTGATTCTTTTGCTACCACCTCCCAGAGATGAGAAAGGAGAAGGAAAAAATATATAAAAGTAGGGAGAAGGGAGGGGCTTTGTTTTTTGCTGATAGAGTGGCTTTATGTGAGCTATACAGACAGGTCTTCTATCGATGTCTGACTTGGGTACTGCATGTCATTTTCTGTTCCTCTCAGTAATACGGGGGAAGGATCTGGCAGCCTTGGGTAGCTGGACGCGGAGTTGCTCATCGCTCCCTTGATCTTACATGCCAGAGCAGCCATGTACTTAGGGTAGGCATCTTCACCGTGATACCTTGGATGGGGTCTTCTAAACTGAGGACTTGGGTCTGGAGGTTCATAACAGGTAATTAAAAAAAAAAAACACATTTCCTACTACCTTAATCTACTGCATTGAGTTTTCTTGAAAGAAGATCAGCGTCCTTATTTCTCCGTTAAAAATGAAAAGTGAAGTCCCATTCTTCACTGCTGATTATTTGGAATATACAAATATACAAATCCCTCCTTGTGCAGCTCTGTAACCCTGAGTATTTCAGACACAAGTATAAGGAAATGCATAGCCCTTTATATCTTATTCATTTTGCAGTTCATGTGCCCCTCTCTCTCTCTCTCTCTATATATATATATGTATATATTTTCTTTCTTTAAAATTTAGAAGCTGTGTATTAATGAATCCCCTCTTCTTTTACTAGTCCTAGTCATGACTGATGAAAGCTACCTTTGCTTTATTTTTTTGTTGTTTGTTTTAAATGTCTTTTTGAACTCTGGTGTGGGTGGCTGACCTTTAGAATAAAAAGCTATCCTGGTGCAATGCAGCTAGAAGCATTAAACAAGTGCACTGACAGCTAAATGAAAAGCGACCGGCTGGGCTGAGCTACACCTGTCACATTAATGCTGCCAGGGGAACTTGGTGCTCACATGCTTTCCTCCCTCCTTCCCCCCATAAATCTCACTTACATAAATTTGCCAGAGAGATTTACATCCACTACTCTGGCTCCAGAGGCACCCTGCATGATATTTACTCTGATTCCTTTTCTCTGGAATGCACAATCAGGGGAAGGCTTACACATTATAAAAAGAAAAACTAAATCAAGGAGCAGTGGCTCATTCTTTAAAGTAAACAGAGCAAAGGGTATCGGTGTCAGCCACCGCAGAGTCAGGTGTCTGCCGACAAAGGAAAGAGCAACAAAATTTCTCTAACCCGGGAAAGTATTGGGGCTTGTTTACTTTTGCTGGGGAAAAAGATCTTTTTAAAGGATGCAAGCTGACTTTTTTGCATAATAACAATAACAATAATAATAATAATCCACCAGAAAGCAGACTTGTTTGCAGCAAAACCTTTGAACATTTTCTGGCTTGTGGCCCTGCCTAGAAGAAGTGCCAAGCACCTCAAACTCGGAAAGGTCAGAAGATTATTAGGTGATACTCCTAGAAGCAAACACAAAGTCAGGATGAGGCAGCATTTTAGAGAATAACTCCCAGATTTGTCATGAATAAGCTGTCCGTGAGTAATTCCAGACCCATGTGCAATTTTGTTGTTTTGCACAGTCATGCAAAGGACACCTAATGATTCACTGCCCATGCTGCTGTTTACACTTCTTTGGAAACAAAGCTTCATTTTCATTTCCCAATTGGATTTTTTTTTTTTTTTGGTCATTTGTTTATCCCGTTCTTAACCCCAAGCTAAATTGAGGTGTGTTTGGTTACTTTTTGCTTCATCAAGGGTTAACCCCAATGCAACACAAAAAAAAAAAAGTGGAAGGCACCAGTAAAAACAAATTTGTTTCTATGGAAATGCTTAGCAGCAGATATGCATCCGACTGATTTTAACATTTTATCAGTGGCAACATTTTATCAGCTTATCAGTGAGAAGTGGGTGATTTCAGGCTTATTTTTCCTGCTTCCCTACCTAAAGATGTTACTGTCATTAAGAGAAAAGAGGGATTTTTTAGTTTGTTTGTTTTTGTTTTTTAATCATGGAAATGATACCAGTAAGACAGAGACCGGCCTGAGCAGAAGCATTGCAGTGACTTTTGGTGTTCAGCTAGGAGCTCCTGCTCCAGGGCCACGTGCTGGAGATACCGCTGGGTCAAATGAAGGTTGGGAGGAGTTGCAGGCAGTGCAGGTTGCATGCTGAGAAGTTCTGCATGGAAGGCTAGTGCTGCAATGGGATGCAAATGCGATACGATGAAGTGGCCTTTCTGCCTGATTTTAGAACTCTGCCAAAGGACTCCTGCCTTGCGTCCCCTGCTGCAGACCACAGCCTGGAAATGTGAGGTGCTGGCCCCGTGATTCTGCCAACCAAATTGTCAGCAATGTGAACATACATTGCTTTGATGTAAATAATGTCACACATTAGATTTTTTACTTTTCTTTTTCTTTTCTTTTTTTTTTTTTGGCTTACTAACAAGAACTCTGACCATGTGTGAATATTTTTATTGCTTGAAATTGTTCTTATCTTACTAGTGCTGCTAATTTTCTAAGAATAATGGATTCATTTTTCAAGATACAGTTGGGTGTTACTAGCTGGAGCTTTTTCCCCTGGAAGAGGCAGACCTCTCCACCCCTTTCTTTCTCCATTTTTATTTTCCTGCTTATGCTTTTTTCTACCCTACGCTACTTTCAGTAGCATAATTTTCTTCTCTTCCCATTTATGCTAATGTACTCATGTATGTAATGTTCCCATTTATGCTAATGTGTAATGTGTGTTTTTTTTTAGTTGCCTGTTTTTGTTCCAATGAATTTAGTAGCATTTTAGCGAGCTGCAGTAGCCCTCCATGCTCTCAGGCAAACACCACAGCTTGCACAAAGTTAAGCAGCAGGCGTGGGTGTCCAGACATAGTGAGGGAGTGCAGGCTTTCTCTGCAGCAAAACTGTTATTTATCACATCCTGCTATGCAAAGTTAAGCCCCAAAAACATCATCCCACTAAATATCTCCCCGTCAGCATGGACACTTTAAGAAATACTGGTTTTTTTTTTTTTTTTTTTTTTTTTTCTGTTCTTTTATCTGTTCTCACTCTCTACAACCTTTTTGCTATTCTTTCTTAACTGGGCTGCTACAACTTGAAAGGCTGTGTTGCAAGAGAAACAACCTCCTTTAAACTGCTTTTTATTTTTCCAGTAGAGAAAGTGGGTGTAATGGATGTCTAAGTTACCTGGCCTCAGTTTTTGTTTCCACATGAGCACAATGTAGTAATGTTCAAAGATAAATGAAGCAGAAATTCTAAACACTGATCTAAGTCCAAGTTTTTATAGTGACAACAAGAGGCTCGGGACGTCAAGGTGAGAGCTGTGTTCTCTGCTTTGATCATATGAACAGAAAATGGTGCCAGGCGGGAACTGCTCAGCCCGTCCCAGAATCAAACTTCAAAAAAAAAAAAAAAAAAAAAAAAAAAAAAAAAGCAGCAGTTTTGCTCTAGAGGCTTATTGGCTTTGTCTGTTACACCTGTCTGACCTGTGCTTAGAAGCGATGTAACATAAGGACATTCTCTAGGCTTAGAATGAATGAAGCGCTTATCATCCTAACCATCCTCACTTGGCATGGTGGAATATGAGAAAGAATCTGATATTCTTCAAAAAACAGATTCAGGGAAGCCTCAAAACTACTATCTCTTAATGGTTATTTGCACAGTGTTATGTCCATCCTCAATCAACAACACATAATGAGGCATATCACACTGTAATTTATATGCTTGTGTAAAATACAACTGTTGCCTTAGATGTTTGCATGAGATACAGATTTTTGTTTGTAAAGAATGTATATCCTGAGAGCTGAATTCTTCCCTGCACAACAGGCAGGAGAGAACATTGAATCCCCAGTGACTTAATGACTTGTTTGTATTAAATACAGAAATAGCTCTTAACAAGTTTATGTTTTATGTTTACAAGGATGTAAACCCACCTTTCCATCTGAAAGGGACATTAAGAAGTCTCAAATTTAGGTGGGGAAGCGAGAAATCCTTTAAGAAAAAAAAAGCAAAACAAAACTATCATTCTAATCAAATTGTAAGTCATAGGTATCTGTGATGAGGAAAAGGGTTGAGTCTGAACATGACCTCAGCAAAGGTCTGAATACACATACCCTTTGCCCTCAGCAGGATTTTCTTTTGATAGTTAAAGATAAGAGTTTTATCCTAAGAACACTGTGTACAGGAACATCTTGGCATTATTTGAAACAAAGGAGAAGAAAAACGTCCTGGAGCTGATCTAAAGTAGACAAATATAATCATTATACCCTTTTGTTACTTTAAATGGGACTTTTGTTACTCTAAGTTGGACTTGGTTTACTATCCAAGTAATCATTCTGTTACTGTTTTGACCATAGTAAGCATATACTATTTTTGTATCTTTGCCTATATGTTCTTCTGTGTATCTTTATGATATTAGGCCTGTGCTAGGTGTAATTTCAGGGCAGGTTGAATACCAAGGCACCTCTTTTTCCAGGTGTGAATCTTCAAATATTGGGTTGCTGGTCACTTTTCTGTGCCATCACCTTAGCAAAAAAACTAATAAGGCTGAAAAAAAGGTTGTATTCCTTGAATAACCTATTTAAATTTTAGGGTGTATACATCGTTAAAAAAGAAATCTCTTTCAGTAAGCAATGTCAGCCAGAGTGACCAAGTCTTGCAGCAGGACAGGAGGGCACTTGTGTTGAATCCTACGTATAACAGGAGACTCAGACACTTAAAGGAACCTGTTTAAGAGGAACTATGTTCTCATAGTAAGAGATTACAAGAAATTCACTTACGATCTCAAGTACATGATTGAATAAGCAAATAAAGAACAATGAATATAAACTAGCTGTTGTTAGCATCTATAACTAATAAGAAATGTATTGATTCTGCAAATGTGTAAATAATAAATAAAAAAAGAAAAATGTTTATTTTGGAGACTGCTTAAGGTGTATGACATTTAAGTTAAATGCTGCCTAACTTAACCTCAGAGTCTCAGTTTCAAGAAGGTTTTTGGGCACATGAAAATGGGAATCTTATCAGGAATCAGGGGAGAGAATACTTAGAACATTTTTTTATTTTTTTTTTAAGAAGCTCTAGATTATGAATTTACCCACTGAAAGCTCCCTCTGTTTTAAAATTGTGAATGTTACCATTACTGATGCTTTTTGGACATATTATTTTTTATTATCATGACTAAAAGTAAGCTAGACATACAGTGTTTGCAATTGTTACTTGTGTTTTGCTAAGCTGCTACTGATACTGTTATCTCAAACTATTTCTAATGTTATCTTGCAGTACTTAGTAGTATAAGGCCTATTAAAAGGAGCTCAGATCAAATTTTTGGTCTATACCTGAACCTTAGTAAATCTTTTTAGAAAGCTTCTGTGGAGTTTAGTGTTCGTTTTCTTTCTGTCTGTATGAATAGACCTTGTAAAAATAAAGAGCTTGCAAGAAGTTTGAAATTTTTATGTATAATAGAACCACAGTAGTGGCATTAGAAAGGATTAAGAAATGATCAAAGATACACACCCTAATGCTTTAGGATCACTGTTATCTAGGTGGTATTCAGATGAAACAGTGTCTGTAGGGAGGTTTTTCATATATCTCACACATTCTTGGAAGAATTTCTCAGGCTATTTCTAAAGACCTGTATGGTCTCAGGCTTTGAACTACTGTGACCATTCTTATGCTGTGAAGATTTATTTTTCAAGTACCAAGAAATATGCAAGTCATCACCAAAAGCTGGATATAAAGAATGTACTATCAAAGCTTCAAAGCAAAGAGAAGAAAAAGCAGCTATAGCTGTGTGCAGCTCACAAAAGATTTACTTTCCTAATGCTACTGATTTGACAAGGAGAGAGCTCCGATGCTGCAGTGATGGGAAATAGTATAAAACACTAAGGCTCTCCCTGCTGACGGAAAGGTGGGCTTTTATTGTAGAATCACCAAGTCATGCTAGCCATCCTTGTGCAGAAAAGTAATAGAGGCATTTATATATATATATATATAAGATATATATATATAAGATAAATGAGGTATTAACCATGTGGAAATACAGGGCTATCACCTACTTACATTAGGATAACGTTCTCTCTAGGATTTTAGAGTGATCCGTACCTGGAGGTAATTTTGTAGGGGAGGAAATGCTGGAGATGTTTTTCTGCATTTTGTGGATGACTGTTCAAAAGAGATTCTGCTTTCTCATTCATTTTAGCTCAGATCTCCCTGCATTTATAGATATTCTGTATTTGATAGGTTGTTATAAAAGAAATCATTTGTCTCTGTGAATCTAAATGCTCAGATGGGATATAGAAAGATCTCACAAATAAAGATAAGAGAGAACATTTAGGGAATAAAAACAGAGGAATATGTGAAAGAAGAAAACAAAAATGCACCACATTTGAACATCAGCTTGGAAAAGTTGTTCAGGAGAGAACTAGCAGGAAATTGCAATATTATTACGTTTTTTTGTTGGTGGTGATGGTTTTTTTGTTTGTTTGTTTTTCCACTGATAAAAGAATTCCCAAATTTGAACTTCTGTTTTTGAAGTAACATCTATATGATCCAACTGGCCTAATCCCAATATGTAAACAATGAATGCAATCAATTCTTTTTCCCTTCCCATGGTCTAAAGATGGTATTTAAAATATTTTTCTATCTGTTACATGGACTTTATCCTTTTTCCCCTGCCCATAACTCACAGTTGACCCTGAATCAAGTTCCGAGAACTATTGGGACTGTTTTACGAAATCAATAGGAATGTTTTATTGCTTGTTTTTCCTTGCAGGGCTGTTTGATTTCCTTGTTCCTTACTGTGCTGCTGTCCTTTTTTTTTTTTTTTTTTTTTTTTTTTTTTAATTAACAGACTAGTAACTAATCATATAAATAGTCTTACTCATGCATTTTCAGCTTAGGCAGAGGAAAATTCATAATGTAAGTGCTTAACAAAATTGGTATGCACAGGTATCAAAAACTTTCTTTCTTTGCTCCTGGATAGAGGCAGATGGATGGGAGAAATGAGTGTGAGGGATTTTCCTTCCTCGAAGGCTTTGTTTCTCTTTCTGAGTATACCTAAACAATACACTCATAAGGAAGAGAGCCTTCACAAGCAGTTTATAAAGGGTCTGTTCCCACATGTGCAGAGCATCATGTGTCCTATACAGTAAGATGAAATGTATCAGATATGCCTGCACTGAAATCAAATCAGAACTCTGGCATTCTACGAGAGCAGTCATTACATATGGATGTTAAACACCATATAAAATTGGACTCGAAGATGCTTATAGTGAGATAAAGGGAAATCTTTGACTTGACTGGAGACAGGGTTTCACCTTGAATATTTAGTCTGTTGAGCGTCCCAAATTACACTATAGATGCTTTCCAGTCTTATGTAGTGGCTAAATATGTAGTCCCAAGATGTTGTAGATCCCTGCAACGCTTAATTCTCTCTCTCCCTCTTTGTCATAAAGCTACGTGCTTGGAAAACTACTTTGAAAATAGGTGTGCTCTGTACACAGGTATTAGACCAGGCAAAGTCTGAGCTGGCAGCCAGTTTTTCTTCTCATGCTGGGGGGCATTTATTTAATGCTGATTAAATCAAACATCAGGCCTGACAGTAAAGTCTGCTTATCATTTTAGCCTGCAGAAAAAGGAACTGGTATTTAATTTTATTATGAGTTTG
>JAVCKT010013296.1:0-13717 GCA_032273925.1 Rhynchotus rufescens
AAAAAGATGGCTGTGATGCTCTGTATGAAAGAAGAGGGTTTACGTTTTTCAAAGTTTTAACGTGCAATATCCTTGGTCTTGTGTATGCATTGTTCTGTTCTGTAGGATATTTCCTTATCTGAGGTGTTTTTAGGGTAAGCTTTTTAGCAGGGGTTGGGATTTTATGTTTTGTCAAGCTGGTGGTTGTAGAGGGTATGCTTTGTTGTTGCTTGTTTGCTTTTAAGATTAGTGTTAAAGCCCTTTGCCTTTGGGTTGTTCTCGATCTAGTGGTATTTTTAGCACTTTCAATCTGTTCTTTAGTTCTCGTGGCTTCTAGAACTTGCCCTTTTCCCACTGACAGATCTTACAGTTAAGGCTGCTGTAAATTGGAAAACTTGTTTTCCCCTTAGATCCTCCTAGCATGCATATTTTAATGACCTGGGGTCTTGTGACCATCTGTGGAGGTGAAAAGCATCCATTCCTGCCTTGGAGCAATTGGTCTCTGCTCTTCATAGAAATCACAAAACTGACTTGGCTCCTGGAAGTGTTGCAGCTCTGGGAGGCCAGGAGAAATTGAATCATTTTAATGACCGTGTGTGTGGTAACCATTGGTTTAATAAAAGTTTCAACGACTCTGCTGGGCTTTGAAAGTGGTGGTGTGTATTATTCTTACTCATTTAGCTGGGCACCTGCTGAATAATGACAATAAGCAAAATAGTAAATAAAAATACTAAAGCCATGTAGTCATTACGGGGGAAAAAAAATAGTAACAAAATAACAAAGTGTTGCTGTTAAATATATTTTAAAAAAGGGAAGAATTTTCTTCAGCAAACAGTGAATTTTGCAAGGTACAAGCCGTTCAGCAGTCCTTTGTTCAGCCAAGTCAAGGTTCCTTGTTCAGGAGAGTTTTCTGTTGACTTAAAACAGAAATTCTGTCTGATTCTGAAGGGTTTCAAACCAGCAAATTCAGAGGATAACAGAAAGTAATAGTAATCTTTACCATTTCTACAAATTATAGGTCTACCAAAAAAAAAAAAAAATCCATACAATGAAAATACTATGAAAGCTAAAGGAAATCTTTATCCTTAGCTAAGTAGAGAGACGGCTTTAGACTGAATCTGCTCTGTTCTGTGCTGATCCTTTACACGCTGGGGAGCTCCATGGGTTGCATCTTGATAATGTTTTCTACATGTCTTGATAATGTTTTCTACATGGAACTCCTTTTACGATGAACCATGTGGGTGCTGAATAAGAAGTG
Organism: Rhynchotus rufescens; assembly: GCA_032273925.1. NCBI lineage: Eukaryota > Metazoa > Chordata > Aves > Tinamiformes > Tinamidae > Rhynchotus > Rhynchotus rufescens. The sequence continues at coordinate 1,238 of JAVCKT010013296.1, forward strand.
ACCTTGTTCTTTCTTCAGAGAAAGCTTAGAAATGTGTGCAGGAGTTGATAGAAGGAGATAGAACTAATTATAACAATAGCTATGATCAGTCTAGAGGAAACCCCATAACGGAATTGCTGGGGGAAAATATGCTGCTGCTTTCACTTTTAATGAAACAGCTAATACTGCTGCTCGGTATGGATCTCTGAGGAGCTTTGTTCCTTCTGTTGACCTTAAAGCCAAAACCACGTGCAGTGTGACAAGCTTAAGGAGAATGAGGAGACTGCATCAGAAAGTCACAATACCTTAAGCATCTCTATCAGTTGTGTGGTGTGCTCGTGTGGGCAGCTGCGTTGCTGCATAGTAGTTGTCACATCCCATAACATGTGAAGTTGTGCTTCTCTGGTTGTGCTATTTGAAGGTCTAATATTTAATTCCCTTGGCCCTCTGATAAACCTACATTGAGCTTTCCAATTGCAACAATTGGTGGGTTCTGTCAAGGTTGTCTTTGCTCTCTAGGAGAAGGAGGAGGGGAAAAAAAAAGGTGGGGGGATTTCGTTTAGATTTTTTTGCTTTGTACGTGTGGTTTCTTTAGGCTGTGGTAGTATCCCCAGCAGAAATCAACTGTAGGACAAATTTATCCTATGGATTTGTGAAGTCTTACTTATCTTTTGAGTTACTGCATCACACCCTTTACTGGTCTCTGTTGCTTTTATACTGCAGACTAACTGTTCTACAGCACCTGGTTCTGTGCCCAGATAATGTTCTGTATGTCTTTGTTGCCCTTGAGTTTACAAAATGAGTCTTTCTGACTAGCCTGTAGCTGAAGTACAGCCAATTCATAGTCAGCACTGCATCCAAGGCTAATAAAATTAGTTTATTGTTCACTGAAGTTATTGTTAACTAGGGAGATGGTCCCGCCACTGAGAAACTCTGGGAGAGGAGTGTGAGACCTCTGAGTATAAGGAACAACAGTAGTGAGTAGGAAAACATACCACTGTTACTGAAGATCAGCCATATGCAAGTCGAGTATAGAAACTATTACGTATTTCAAATACTTAGAGTATTCAAGTAGAAAATAAGGCCATGGACTGCACAGGCCCTATATGGATTGGTTGACCTTTTCTAAGTTCTTGCCATAAGGTTTAACAGGAAATGAAAGGACAAATATATATACGTGCTAACATTTACTTTGTATGCAGGTAATATATTTTATTTTTTTCTCTGAAAGTTGCATGCAGTGGCTCATCATTCCTTCTATAGGACAATTTTTTTTTTCTGGGCATTGCCTTAGTCCGTTTTCTCATACAAGAAGCTAAAAGGTCTAACACATTTTGTGGGGAAGAATAAGGCTTATTGGCGTTGTATCAGGTAAAATAGTTGGTAAACATGGTGTTCCCATCTGGAAGGAAAGACTGGATGTGAAGGAAAATACTGAAGTTCTCCTAATTTCTTCCCCCATTTATTTCTTCTGTGCTATTTGGCTGCAAACTCAGCTTTTACCTCTAGGCAAGTGGACAAGCAAGCATCCCCTTCTGGAACTAATGTCAATGTATCTATCTGCTTGGATTAGTTGGCAGTAAATGTAAATGGTGCCGTCTGTATGGTGCTTCCTCAGGAGAAAGTTCTTTCATCAACAACCTTGTGATACTTTGCTCTGGAATTTAGCCCTATGATTAACCCCTTATTTGTTTGTAAGAACTTACAAGTCTTTCTCAGCTCTGCAAATTGTATGAGTGGCTGCAATTTCCCTGAAAACAAGGTTGGTAAATTAGCATTGACTGATTATTTTCAGACTTTTTCCAACAGTGCCTTTTGGCAAATATTAGTAAAACACTAAAAACATTAATTCCATAACTTTTTATTGATGAAACAAATGGATAAGAATGAAAATTCCATTTAACTTAGACTTCTGGGCACCATAGAGCTGTGTTAAGATAGTCATCTTTGCAAAAACTCTTTGAATAATTTCGAAGTACTCATCAGAAGTTGTTAATTTAAAAAAAAGTTCATATTTTACTGGAATATCTTTTCTATGCAAAACACAATCCTACTTTTAGGAACTGCTTTGTGTCCTATCAGGAAAAATAGAGTGTAATGGTATTTTGAAGACAGCTCAGATTTTTTTTAAATTGTTTCAACCAAGCAATACATTATTCACTAAACTGAAGAGTTAATTTTTTTCTTTGAAGTCAGAATTGTTTTATACTAGATGAATAAAGCCAGTTGCTTCACTAGCTAACAACTAAATTTTGCTCGTATATGTGTGTGTCTTCAGCTGAAAAATTCACTAATACCTCTTGTTTTCAGCTTCCTAATTCAATGGGTCGTATAAATGTTTTTAAAGAAAACAATTTTATTGATGTATTTAACTGGAAAAAATCCTACCTTTTCTACTAGATAATTTTCAAATGACAAAGAATAAGTCAAAATAAAGTGCATATATTTCATGAAGTGTGTGCTACACAGATGAAGAACATCTTTAATAAGCTAGCACCCTCCTGCTGAGTTTTTACCATCAGAACATGTCTATGCTAGGCAAAGTTTCATTTCTATTTAGTTTCAATTAAATGCCTGTAATGTAATTACATGGCACAGGAAGGATCTATTGATGTTGTGAATTTGATTTTTAATAAGATTACAAAAAACCTCTAAGGTGCCTCCATAGCTTTTGAAATTATTGTCTGTCCATCTGACTCAAGTGCAATGATAACATCTGGCAAGTGTCAAATCCTTTTATTTATTTATTTTTCCTCCTCATTTTGAGAAATACTATGCTTAGCCATTGATTTTGGTAGGAGTGCTCCAAATTAAAATACTCCTCACTTGAGTAAGAAGCAGTGAAATCAGAGCTATGGTATTTCATGGAAGCTGTATGGTGGTTATACTAAAAATACAGATACTGCCAGGCTCAGAGATAGTATAATTGTGTCAGTAGAACCATGAACTTCTCTGCTTGTGAGACTGATCCAAAACAAGCAAGAACAATCATAATTCTGCTATTTACAAAAACATCTAATCATTTCATGGCTTCTTTCTCGTATTTTTAGATTTTTGTGTGAAGCTGCCTTTCCATCTGTCTGATAGCAGCATTTCACCATTTCATCAATAAAACTGGCATCATTTCACCTTGAATCTATTCACAGAAGCTTTGTCACTGAGGTATATAAATCCTGTTTGGATGAAGCTCTAACATTTAATAAAAGTCTTACTTTGTGCATGAAAATCCACAGTTGAAAATAGAAAACTTCATACAACTGTAGTAATCTGCAGTTTATATCATTTTCTTTCACATACAAATCATCTCTTTGGTTTTGGCAGTGTCCTACTATGAGTTAGCCTCTTCCATTCCTCCCAAGAAAAGGTTGATTCCTTTCTGTGTCTGACAGAGAAGCAGAGGCTACTGGAAAGGCAAAATGAAAGATCTGCTAGTGATCCAGAGGTGTGAGTTTGAACTTTGTTCTACACTTGTGCCCTGTGTCATTCTAGGTGACCCAACTAAGGTGTGTGTGTTATGGAGATTTGAACTAGTAGGATATAGCATGGACCGTATCCCGCTCTTGCATGAAGTTGGTTAATTTGCCCTGACTTTAGTATATTGTCTCAGGTGGGTTTCTGGGTGGTTTAAACTGAGCTGGTTAAAAGCAGAACACAGCCCCAAAACTGACTTTTTTTTTTTTTTTTTTTTTTTTTTTTTTTTTTTTTTGCTGATGTTATACGATTAGAGGATGAGCTGAGAAGCTCATCAGGGTTAAATCTCTTGTTTTGCTTGCTCTTATACAGAGGTGTTTAATATGATGATGGCAGTGGATGCAGGCCAGGGGATGGGGGTCACCAACCTTCTCTAATCTTGGATTGTTAACCTTAGTCATTTTTGGAAGAGCCTCCATGTCTTGGTGGTAGAGCTTTGCTGCTTGTGGACCATAGAACTGGCCTCTGTGTGAGGCTGTACTGTAACTGAAGGTCAGCTTCGTGCTTATCAAGAACATTTTTGCTGGAGTTTGCTGCCTGTGGTAGATCTGTCTTTTTGCATAGCACAGTGTTGGTTACTCAATCTTTTCATGTTGTTTGAATGAAATTGAGTAACAGGTGCTGTATCTGCTCCATAGAGGTCCTGTAAGACAACTGGATTGCATGTTCTTAGCCTCCCTTTGCTCTGTCAGCTTTATTGGCACCCATGTAGCTTCACAGAATTCATCTGTCTATACTTCTCAGTGCCGTGTGAGATGCAGCATATTCAGAGCGGTATGTTAATGATAATTGAACACAACTGTTAAATGATTTTCAGACCAATAAAGTTAAAATGGAAAAGTGGTGGCAGAGCATTTGTACCAGTATGTTGTTTTTAATTAATCTGGAAGTAAATGCAAGACTTCAGCTTTAACTCTGCTATGTGAATACATACAAAAAGGATCTAACAGTGATTTAATTAAAATTTTAAGCTTACTTATTGGTAGCCCATATATATGGTTAGAGATAACAAGTTTTACAGGGATAATGCAGTCTTAGAAGGTGGAAGCTAAATGTCTGGGAAGCAGCTCAGGTGGAAAAGATCAGAAGAGGCAGGAAGCCCTTAGTGTGTCCCAGAAGCAGCAAAAGCCAGCAACATCCTGGCCTGTTTCAACAGTGGTACAGCTGTGTTGCCCAAGTTGCATTCCGTTAAGTCTATAAACTAAAAGGATATGTGTGCTAAACAGTAGCATAACAGAATAGAAACACAAAGTAATTGCTTTGAGGGGACAGGCTTTCTTAAAGGAAACAAGAGCCTTACATCTCTGGGAGCGGTGAGGTTAACCCACCTGTTTAGCAGGTTGCTCCATCGTTCTCATAAATGAGATTACCTTTAGGGAACAGCCTGGTTTCGTTAAACACAGCGTGCTTAAAGATGCAGTGGGCCTACCAAAAAACTGAAGGGGAGGTTGTGAAGTGTTGATTTAAGTTATTACACTGGCTCAGCCAAAATGAAATATAACGCAGTATAATACAAAGCAGCAGCCAGTCTTGTGCTTGTCCCGAGTCTCCTCAGACAGGGAGCCATGCGCTTGCCAGGCAGGTGCTTCTAGGGGCTGGTGTTTCAGCAGAGCTCAGTAGCTGCAGGCGTAACCTAGTCAGTATGTGACTGGCACTTCCTTCCTGCTACTTGCTCTTCCCTATTTTGTTTTATTCTTACTAACTTAGCATAAATAAAGAACAAATTGAATTTTGATGGCATCTTTCCTAGACAGATCTTTCATGATCCTACTGAAGCTCCCCATTTCTGAAAAACAGGTTATACCAGTAGGTCACCTAATCTGGGCATGGGGCAAGTCTCAGTGTTTGAGCTTTAACTTTCATGCCTTAGCACTAGCTGCCTTATCATACCTCTAAAAGGAAGAAAGAATAAGACAAAAAATGTATGGGGGGTATTTTAGGGCTGTAACTGTGAAATCAGTGTAGTATGTTCATCTCTTTCATAACAGCATTCTATTACTGTTCCCTTCTCTGCATTTTGTATAACCTATTTGGTTAAATCAGATTAAATTTTCAGAAGAGCTTCCAAATAATAAAATAGGGGAAAAATGCAGAAAAATATTATTCAAAAGTTCAGTATTCAGAAGCAATATTCCAAACTCAAACAGTTTATCCATTAGAACACCCATGGTGCTGAATTTTGTTACTTCCATTAGTGAAAAGAATAACTCCTATGAATCTTTTCAGTTCAGATGGGGTTTGCAGATATCTTTACTTCTTGACTGGTGTTACCTGAAGTCCAGCATATAAGGCATGACCACATTCAAGTGATTGCTAAATTAAAGTCTTAGCACCAATTGAAAAAAATAAAATGCAATAAGGCTGTGTGAGGGAAAGCATCGAATGCGGGAATGAAGCACTCTCCTGTCCCCTTATTACTCTGGAAAACAATGTTAGAGGGGATTTTCCCGAGCTCCTCAGATTATTCGGTGCCTCAAAAAGGCAGCACGGTGCTCAGCTGGGGCGGTCGATAGCAGCCCCAACGTGTGACAGCTGCACAGGCAACTTCAAAGCTGCCATTACAAGTGCCTGTGGAGATAGCTAAGGAGCCAGATGCTGCTGCTTTATGTCTTCCGCAGCTCCCAGCCTGTCCTGTGATCACCTTCCAAAGGGGGGGTGGGCTTCAATATGCTGAAATAATATTTCATCTAGTCAGTTTTTGTCTGTCTTCAGTATCTTGAGCACTTATTTAGCCTGTGTACGGGCTAAGTAGGTGCTGTGTGTGCATGCACACGTGCCCGCTCTTGCACATTCCCTCCTGCCCCCTCCCAGGTGCCTTCCCACCTGTTAAGCCATTTAACAGATGTATTTTATAGCTCATCTGGACGCACGTTACTACTGTTCTGCGGGAGGAAGGGGAAAAGAGTGCCAACAACAGAGTTGTGGGTGCTGGATATGATAGTGCAGTAGCTGCCGTAACCACACCATATTCAAAACTAATACGATCCTTCCTCTTGCCTCACATTGTTCCTTTTATAAGTGACTGTCAATGGCATCAGAGTTGCTTTAACTGGTGAAGACAGGTATCTGTGTATTCCATTCTGCATGAAATTGAAATAAATTCATCTTGTGGAATCCCAAAGTCTTTTTCGGCTCTTGCTGGTGCCTGCTTTCATGCAAGTATTTCTAACACAGCTCTTAACACTTCAGCTTGCAGCAGTGTTTTTAGCAAGTGTGCCCGTTGGACTCTGTGCTATTCCACATTATACTGGCGGGATTATAAAAGGATGTGTTCAGTTGCTGGATGAGGGAGTTGATCATAAGTGATGGAGCCTCTTTGTGCTTAGTATTTTTTTTTGTGTGTGTGTGTGATATTTAATTTTGAACCAAACTCTTTCAGACTGTGGATTCTTTATCTCAGTCCTTTTATAGATATTTTAGGAAGCATAAAGTACTCTGATCTAGTTCTGATACAGTGTAATGTTTAGAGATTGCTTTAAATAGGTCAACAGTTTGGTTCTTTAGGACAATACAAAAACTTTTCAGGATATGTTAGCTACTTGCTGTAAAGCATCTTTGTTCCATGCATTTTTGTTGTTACTCTAGCATGTATATGGCTATAGCAATACTTCTGAACGCTAGCCAACAAAACACTGTACCTAGATGAGCATCCTTGCTTTCCCAAGCTTTTTGACAAATATTTAAATCATTTAATAGGAAATGGTGCACAGCGTGTATATTTTTCACTTTTAAATAAACTATTAATCACCTGCGCTAGGAATATGTATTGGAAAAATTCTAAACAAAATCCACGGAGACTCTGTGTTTTGTTAATCTAAAAACTGAAATTTGTTGAATATTAAAAAATAAAACCCTTTCACATAATTATCTACCAGAAAGAAGATGGTTATAAGTGGAAAATAAACAGCAAAGGGTATTTTTCTTTCTAATGTAAACATCTGGCAGTAATCCTTGCTTACACAATTAATGGGCATTTAATTGGCAATGATCAGTTTATTGCAGCAATATGAAGTGAATGTTTCCCCAGGAACAAACAGCTGTTGCAAGAATTTCACAGCAATTTAGCAAACACCAGGTGATAGCTGTATCTAGAATGAAGTGTTCTGTCTCCAAGCAAGTGCAGTAGCAGTGAATCAGGAAAAGGTGTAAGAAGAGGACTGTTAGATTTATCTGATTTTTCACAGCCTCTATAATATGGTTTCAAAGTCAACCTCAGCTAAGTAACTTTATGATTAAGCAAAATCCCCATGACGCCCATGGGGACCTGTAAAGAGTAGTCTACATTTGAATCAATGAGACATTCAAGCTGAGGTGAATTTTGAGACTTTACTTTTTAAAACTGCATTTTTTTTTATTTGAATTCATGTTTTAAAAATGTCTGCAGTCAGAATTGTCACATCTGTTTATGGATCAGTATTGGAGTCCAGTGATTGGGCCTGTGATTTTTGACATAATCCTGTGTCATTCCGTGTTTGTAAATTGGCCCATGCAATAGTAGCTCTTTCTGTTTTGTTCATTTGTTGTATTACTTTTCCGACAGTTCTAAGAACATAGTTTGATTTGCCTTTAGTAAAATAAGGTTTAAAAATTGACTTCATTCACAAATTACTCACAATTAAGTAAAAATATAATTATTTCTACCAGCTGTCTAAAATTAAATGTATTACTTTTTAATTTGTGTTGCTTGTGAGCAGCTTTTCCATTATGGCTTAAAGTTTTTCATCTTTCATTATGTTCTCTCATTACTAATTTAATATAATGATAATAGCTATGTGAACTTAGTGTTACTCTGCTTTTGGCATAGATTAAATTGCACATTTTATATGTAGCATGAAGGCCAGTACTGTAATTTTTTCGAAAGCTTGGCTTTGCTGGTGAGGAAAGTAATTTTACTTCAGCAAAATGGCTTTCTTCCCTATGCTGTTTTGTATTACCCTACACCACAGTCTGCAAACAATACCCTCAAATGAGCAAAGAATCAAGGGACAGTTTAGAGAACAATACTTCAATACTTTGCTTTTTTTTTTCTTTTTTGAATGCTAACATTCTGCAATAATTCATCTCCATGACAAAAGCAGACAATCAATCATCTTCTATTGTGCTTTTCTCCATTAAAATTACCCTTCTTGATATAACAAAAGGAAGCTGCCTAAGTAACAGGAATGTTCCTACATGGTTTAAATCAATAAATTGATGAGACTCAACAAACAACCCCTTAAATCATTAATATGACAATGCAGTTTTCTGATTAATTCATACATATTAATATCAAATTACTCCATCGTTGTTGGGGCTCTTCTGGAAAATCATGCAACAATGCGCATTAAAGCAGTGTTTTATTATATTCCATTAGCTAAACACTGCATCTGGTTATTTTGCCTTGGCAATAACTTGTAATTTTCAATATGAAAAGTAAATATTCTGTGGCACATTAAACAAAATATTGTGGTTCTTTATAATTAAGTGAAACCAGATGCCTTAACCCCTGACCAAGGTTTTATGCACAGACAAATTTCCTACCGATATCAATAAGAACGTGTCGCAGCAGTTTGGTAACAAGTAATAAGACATGAAAAAGAATTGGTTTGCCTACCTAAATGCACATGGTAATAATATATGTTACATTTCTGGAAGAGTTGCAAAAGTAGCAAATATGCTAGTTAATCACTAGCAATGATCAAGTTTTGTTTTCATCTGCATGAGGATGTGGATGTTTATTTGTAAAGCTATTATTTGAAGAGCTAGCCATAGACACAGCTACTGTTGCACAGCACCAAATAAAAGAACTTTTATATTTCAATTGTTAGACTGTAGAAAAAGAAATGGTAGAAATTGCCAAGCATGTTAGATGTGAAAGGAGGTGGTATGAGGATACTAGTAACCTGTTAAAAAGGAACATCTAATGTGCTTGGGAATTATATAAATGTTTATATGAACGTATTACTGCAGAGGAAATTTAAGGTGAGATTTAAACAAGTGGATTCACAAGAATAATACCAACATATGGGCATTATGTGGCAACTTATAATCTATGATATCAATTTTTGGCTTGCCTCTTATAGCATTCTTGATTAGGGAGAAAAGCTATCTTGTCTACTGACTTTCTCTAAAGAAACCATATATGATAGATATTCAGAGACCATATAAAAGCAGGCATATTTTAAAGTTGATTTTGAGACTGCACTGATGCAACCAGAACTTTCTGGCTTTTTATTTATTTTTATTATATTTATTTTTTTATGGAACAGCCATCAAAGCATGAATATCCTTATGACCTTGCATCTGTATTTCTAGTTATGAAATTACAATAAATACTTGGATTAAAATGTGAATAGTTTATATATAACACACAAAGTAATAGGATTAAGTTAAGCTAACAATACTGCATACTATTAACTAGCACAAAATTCAGATGACTTTAGAACCCCTGAAGATTTCTTTAATTGTATTTTCTCTTTTGCTGAATTAATGAGGCCAGGCCATAACATGTTTTAAGAAAATGAAGCCTTTTGTTACAGGAATGCAAATGCAGTGGCATGGTACTGAAAATACTAGACGATATAGATGGTTGTAAGGATGTTTTCATCATGTTATAAGTGGGCATCGCAACAATTTAGATGGCCATTATCTAATTAAATTTTCATAATAGCTTCTTGTTAAATACTTTCTAGACGTTAATTGATTGTGAAGATTCAGTGCCTGTTTTCATAATCCACAAGTGTTGTTCTAAAGTAGTTTTGTATTTAAAAAATGTAGCCTTAACGTCAAACACTAACATCTCAGTATCTGTTGGTAGTGTCTGCTCTGTTCCTTTAACTCCATCTTTTAGGTAGTCTTGTTGCTGAGCTTCTAGGGAGATCTCTACCAGAGAAACTCTCAGCTAAGTTTATGGCTGAAAACGGTCATTGAGACCACCCGAAACACTGGCAGTATTGTGGAGTGCTCTCCGTGGCCTTGCTGAGGCTGCTGAAGGTGTTAGGTGGGCTGGTGTATGTGAGAATGTGAGTCCTAAACAAAATGCACAGTAGGTTTTAGGGCAGTGAAGGCCAAGTTGCCTAATAGCTTTTATAGTAACTGCAAAGAAAAAGCCTATATAACCTATATAGTATGCACTAGTGTGGCATAGTGATGAGCGTCAACTGGTGAACTGCGCTTTGCGTGACTGAGGTTTTGATCTAACATGAAATGTTTCACCGTGGGTGAGAGATGAGCCAGTCTCTGCTGTTAGATGTTCTGTTCAGCTCCAGCTAGCTGAGCTGCCGGCATGTAGGAGACTCCTGGCTTGTTTGGGAAGGGTGTCACAAGAGATGGTCAAAACAAAAGGGCCAAATGGAGAAAGGGCCCTAAGTCCATAGGAAACCATCAGCGCTTTGCTAGGGAAGACTTTTCAATGAGTGTGTTTGGGAGTTTTGTGGTGTCTCCTCTGCCATGATTCAAGAACAGCAAAAGACTGGATTATAGTAGAATATTACATGATCCTTGCCAGAAAACTAAGCATTGGAGATTTAAAACCTGCCTGGATGCAATCCTGTGCCGTGTGCTTTAGGTGGCCCTGCTTGAGCAGGGGCATTGGCCTTCCAACCTCAACCATCCTGTGATTCTGGAATACTTCTTATTGCTCTTGCAAAATATGTTCAATATCTGATTGGGTTCAGAATAATGCTGTATTTTTATTACAGGCATGTTAATGCTAAGCTTTCCAGAACTATTGGCACCTGGGAGGATTGTTTTCTAGTCTTCTCAATGTTTATATTTTCTGGCAGGAGGTGGTGGGGAGAAATTTTTACTTATTTATTTTAAGTTATCTGAATAAAAAAATGCTGTTGTAACACTTAGGAGTTTTAGCTATATTTTTAGGTTACTTGTAATCTTGTAAGTCCACGTTGTTTCTGCTTGAAGAGACCATTCTGTCTTTCCTAATAACATTTACTAGGAATTATAAAACATTAAGACTCATAAAGCATTTGTTTTACAAATACATGATCTTTGCTACTTTCATAAACTTCCACTTTGGTTCTTTTCATAAGACATCACATGCTAGTGAGAGTTAGGTTTTGTTGGCCTTGAACAACAAACAACTTGGAATTTAAATGTAATAAACTGAGAGCTCGACTATGCAACCTTCTCATTTTCTCAGGGAGCAGTTACCTGAAGTGCTCTTCAGCCTTCTCATCTGCCATTTAGCCTCATACAGGGAGTGGATAATTCACACATAATAGGGATTCAAGTCATGACTCAGAATCAGCCCCCTGGGTATACAGGCTGAAGAGCAGTGGACGTAGTTAGCGTTTTAGTTTCGACCATGGCAGAAGATTGTTTGGCTCATGGAGAGTGAGTTAGCATTTTTTTGTGGTAAAGAGATGGTTCAAACTTGCAAGAACTGCACCTGAAAGGCAAAGTGGTGTGAATGTGATCCTTCACTCCATACTCCTGGCTGGGACTGAGAAGGAGTTTAGCAAATTCAAAAAGATTCCTGGTCTACAACTTCATGGATGGTAATTCTCTGGATTAAGAGATAAAACTTTCAGCCATTTCTATTGAACTTCATATCTTCATTCTGGCCATTAGCTGCAGTTTGTTAACAGCATACTATGCTGTTTGTGAAAAGCTGTTAAGTCATTAACACTGTATGGAAGGTAAGATTGGACTTTTACTAGTCACCTGAGCTGTCTAAATTTAGTTTTCTGGATCAGCTAACAATGGCACCTTCCTAAACTATATTAATATAAGTTACTTGTACCTGCCTTGAACAGCTGTACAGTCCATCTATGACTTTGTGTGTGTGTGTGTGTATAACAATAAAAATTGTTTTGGCCAAAACTCATCTGTATAATCTGAGAATCATAATAGTACTTATGGCAACTGTACATTAAGTTAATCTTGAAAAATGTGTAGCTGTCTTCATTAGTTCAATTTTTGGGAGCAAGAGTTTGCAAGAGCAATCTTTTCTTCTTACAGAGAAATCAAGTCATATGGCTTTAACTGTAGTTATGTAGTAGCCTTTGCCACATAAAAAAAAGAGCTAGCACT
>JAVCKT010013298.1:0-26915 GCA_032273925.1 Rhynchotus rufescens
TGTCTTTTGCTTTAAGACCGATGAGATGGTTTAATAACTATCCAAGTCCTTCTTGTGTCTTAAGATTGCCTGTGCTTTCTGAACTAGGCTTAGATGATGCCACTGAATGCAGCTGAGAAGGGGACAGTGTTAGGGCTACTCACCTCTCTTGATGTGACCTCCAAAATAGTTTCCTCACTTGCCATCAGTGCCTACCTTCAGCATTCAGACTGATTAGGAAGCGCAGGAGACAGGAATTGCAGAGCCCCTGTTTGCACTTAAGCCTTTATCTTCCCGCAGACATCCAGGAGAAGCCCGGGAAGGACAACACAGGAGTCCCATAGCAGGAGAGAGAGAGAGAGATGACTGACAACCTGAACTATTTGTCCAGAAAGCCCCGAGTTGCTGCGCTGCGTGCCTGGAGCCAGGGGAAGGCAGGTTGGGAGGAAGCGCTGGTAGCAAGCGCACGGAGCGCTGCTGCTGATGCCTCTTGCATGTCAGAACAGGGCCCAAACCTGCACCTGGCTCCGTGCTCACCAATCACAGGGTGCACCTTAGGAAATTGTCTGAGTCCAGGTTTCGCTTCTTGCCTGCTTTTCCCACACTGCGTGATGGCTTATCTTCAAAGCATTCCCTTTCGCTATCTTCAGACAATTCTGGTGTGCAGGTGGAAGGCAGCTTTTTGTTTTTCCTCAACTTTGATCATTCCCATATGGTCTTTCATACATGCTCAGGGTCTCTTTCCAGGCTCGCAGTTTTTTCTCCTCCTGGACAATTTTTCGGACCAGATCTCTCTATAAAAACAAACAAAAACAAACACGCACACACAGGAACACAAAGTGATGTGGTTCTTGGGAGTATTTTGGATTCCAGACAAAAATAATTGTATGGTGCCAGGGACGTAGATCCATGGCCTGGCCTGGGGATGAATGTTATCAGGTATGAAGTCTTATCTCAGAGGAATGTTAACCTAATACGCAAACATTCATAATAGAAAACAAATGGTGTCACAGAAACAAAAAATCAGTTCTTACTGGCGCCTGTTAGGCCTTTTATTCTTTTCCATAGGCATTGACCTAAAGCTTCAGCGTCGCTCCCTGAGTGATGTGGTTACGTGTATTCCATCCTTGTGCTATGTTTTCTGGAGCTTGGAATTTCTTTTTTGGCCAGTAGGCTCAGCATCCCACATCTGTGCACTTGAATGACCTTCACCATCTCCTGAGGGCATTAAATGGCAGTGTGTAGCCAACTGTCTCAGCCGTGATTAGAATTGCTAGTAGTGTCTAGGTACGTAACCCTTTTAATCTGTGGCATGTCATTAATCTAGTACTAGAGTAGCATTAAAAGATGTTTTATTTTTAGACCCTATTTTAAATTATTTTTTAACCCCATAAAGTCCTGCTTTTTGAGTTGTCAGCAGCACAGAGTTTTCTGTGGTCTCGCCAGCTTAGAAAATGTTCTATAATGAATTAAATAACACTGGGAAATGTTGATTTGTTGAAATCATTGTGATTTGTGGGTTTTCTCTTTTTTATTTTTTTATTTTTTTTTGCTTAAGTACTAATTTTGAAATGTTTTGCAGCCAGACATAGCTTCAAATCAAAACCACTTAGACTGCATGAAACTAGGCAACAGCTGGAAAATACAGTACATTGATAAAGGGCATATGAGAGAAACATTCCTGGGAAATGCAGGATTTGCACCTGCTCCTCCTGCATCCCAGGTGAATTCCCTCACATTACGCTATGGGATTTCTCACTGTTCTGCTTGCCCAGATAGTGCAAAGAACAGGACTGCTTCAAAGACAAGACTGGAAGCGGCACTAACTCTAGACCAGGTCATCGTACTCTCCTAGTATGGGAATGACCCAGGCCTTAATGTCCGATTTGGAGCCAGAACGTTGGTCTGGAGCTTATATCTCTAAGGTAACTGGTTTGACTGTTATTTGCTTTAGTTTATTTTTCTGTTGCTCTTTATTTTCCTTTGCAAGGAACTTCAAAAGCTCTAGGCTTTATTTCCAGGCAAGATCCTCAGGGATAATATTTCCCTACCCACTTCTAGTTAATTTAAAGAATCTTTTTTTGCCAGATCACAGGCAGGATATGCTGCCTCTTAAATCTCTGCCACAGTTTGGCTCAGAATGAAAAAGAAATATATTTTCCAATGCCATCCTGCAAGATAGAATTTACAAACTCTGCATTTCAGAGCAGGATAAGTAAAATTTAGATCAATTTTGAAGACATTCTTGGGCAATAATAAGCCTGGATCTGGGAACACTTGTCATATGCCATCAGGCCCGTCCATTTCTCTCAAAGCCAGATTTTAACTTTGCTATATGCAAAAAAACAAAATGGCCTGGCATCGTGGTTGGGAGACGAAAGCATTCTGTCATGTCTAGGGAAGGATCCCGGTGCAGCGTGTACAGCTGTTCTCACCAAACTTCACCTGCAATGACGCTGGTAAGATTTGCAGTTTTATGTTCATCCAAATCAGCTCTCCTCCTGTTTCCTTGAGACCTGTAGAGTCTGATCAAGTATCAGCATTTCCTAGAGCACTTTATCATAAAGTTGGTGTTAAGAGTCTCAAAAATTGCAGTGTGTCTGCTGCACTTTGGAGCCCACCCTTTCCAACATCATAAGGATGGTAAATGGAGGCCTTGACTCAGATTTTGATTCTTAGATTATTTTTGTGTGAAAGAGGATCTTTTATGAATATTCCTGCTTCTTGAGAAACTATAGAAGTTCACTTAACCTTAAACTGCATGCAGAATTTCTCCTTAAAATAGCTACAGCCTTCCATGTTAACCTCTTACCTAAATACTTTTTTTTTAAAGGGATCATACACGATAGATATTAGAAACCTTTTTATTGACTTGCATCTTGTCAAAGCAGTCCCTACCTGATTGAGCTGACTGGCTCTGTTCAAAAAATAGCAAGGCATTCTGCAAGCAGGGCTGCACAGTTTCTCCCAAAACTTATCCATATGGATCACTAACTCAAATACTCCACATTAACAGATAGCTAAATGAGATTCTTCTCGCCAATCAGATAACAGATAGACTCCATAAAAGGTTCTGCAGCTTTTTTTGGAAATACTCCCATCTTTGGAGTATGCACTATGCCACCTGCTTATGCATTTATGAAACACTGCTCCCTGCGGGACGAGTCTAGGATGTATGCTTATTTTGATAAAGTGGTACTTTAATCTTAAAGCAGACACTAAGCAAGTACCTCCTGCGACTGAAGTCACATCTAAGAGTAGGCAAACGCATGATGCGTTTTTCTCTCTCCTTCGACTTATTTCCTCAAACTAACTGTTTTTAAATGTATATATGTATTTAATGCCCTGCTATTACAGAGCTTTTAACAGATGAATAAATGAAGGAAATCAAAGTCCTGTGGTTTTCATCTATCCTTTTATACATGTGTGAAGAAAGCGGTGGGAGTACCTGGTGCTCAAATGAAGACCATCCAGCAGCTCTGGATGAAGCATTCTGACTGTGCATATGCAGACCAGATAAAGATTTGTTGCAAAATATATTTTATAAAACAGCTACTGTAGAGGAAGCAACAATTTTGTCTCCTTTGAGTGGGTGTTTACGTATTTGCTGTTGGTGCCTTGCAAATGTTAATCCAGGGATAGGAAGAGATGCTTACCATCTAGCTAAATAAAGTTTGAAAAGCTGCTTAATCAAATAAGCTTACGTTCAAATGTTTGCCTAGAGGCACCCAACTGGTTTGATGTCTGCGTACTAGTAACTAATGCTGGGTGCTCTCTTTACATCCCATCCTATTGTAGCTGCAGCTGAGTTGTAAGTAACATTATTTGGCATTACTCTATAGCAAATAAATAAATAAATACACACACATGTTTTGGGGGAGATGGGTTGTTTTGTTTGTTTGTTTTTAAGGCATCTCCACAATTCTGTTTAGGGAGCGGATGGCAGTTACCTCCACCAGGTTGATTGACAGTGGTTTTGGAACACACATCCTTTCTTGAATAAGAAATTTGTCTGACGTCTGCCTGACAGTCAGTGTGGTTGACAGGGAACTCATAATAAATGAGAAATGCGCTTTTAGCCCTATCCATAAGTTCTTCTGCTCTAGGAAGAGCGAAAGTTGCCATCCCAGTACATACTAAAGCTCCATCAAGGTGCAAATGAGCATATAGACTGAACTTGGTTAGTAGGAATTATGGCTCTTCCTCCAACTATAGCTCACTCATCATAAATCTGCTTGTAGAACTGCTGGTTGACTTTTTACATCTGGAAGCAATAAGTGGCCTATAGTCTCCAAATGTCAAGACTGAAGATATGAGGTGGCGAGTGACACCTTACAACGCTGAGCAAAGACCCTGCTCTGGTCTGTCCAGTTTTTCACGCTGCTTTCTGAAGCATACCAAGACTAGTGATGGGTGAGCTGCAGTGAGGTGCTGCTCTTGGTGCCATCTGCCTAGAAAGCTGTGACTGTAACATCGCATCTTCATTCAGCACTCACTGTTCAAAGATGAAGTTCTGTTATTGCAAACCTGCCTGCAGGATGGAGTTGAAATGGGTACCTAGGTGAAGTGATTATTATATTCCTACATCTTTAGAAGATATAACTTAGTCTTCTAGTGATGAAACAGCTAAACAGAGCCTGGGAGGTTTTATGTAAACGCAGGAATGCTGCACTCTTCAAAACACACACTCCTTGAGTCTCTTCTGTAAACTGCATATTCTCAGTATGTTCAGATGAAGGAAACATGAAATAATCCTCTTTTTATTTAATGTTCCTTTGGGCATCAGATATGTTCTACCAGTTGTCAGTCACAGAGCCCATGGAACTTGAGTCTGCTTCCCACAGGAAATTTTGCTGTATTTCTACTCTATTAGAGTAGACCTCTTCATGACTAATACTTCCAGTCAAATGACTTCTTACTTGGACTTGAGTGCTTGCTCTGAGATTCAATAATGTCTTTGGAATTCAGACATGTTACTCATTGCAGACTTTCCCAAAGTCAATTAAAAATACTAGATTCAACAATTACTTGGTATCTTAAAAGACTAAGGTACAAAGATCTTTGCATGGCTCTGGAATCAATCAAGCAACCACGAGTAGGTGTTCCACAGCTGGCTACAATAATATCAGCTGTGATAGTCCTGAGTATAGAGCCATGCACTTAATTACTCATCAAAACTCAGAAATCCTATAAAAAAGTTCCTGTCACTCTATATCTAACTCCAAACATTCAGTATGAAAACAAAAACTAATATCCTACAGTAATTAGGAAATATAATTGAAAATGTCACCAATGTCCTAACCATGGCCTTAGCAATAGTTGTTGAACATTTATTAAGAGAAAATGCCTAGAGGATCTTAGGAAATAATCACTGCCTGACACCACACACAAAGGCAGAAAACAAAAAGGATCCTAACACCACACTGACTTTGGGGAGAGGAGTCTCTCTGAATCCAAACCTGACAATCAATGAGTTTCTTCATAAACAGATGAATGAACAGTGCCAGAAGAGGTTTTTCAATATCAAAAAATAACAGTGGTTTCTGCCCAGTATCTTACTACTTTCTGTGACCATGGTCTGATGCTTCAGAAGAAAGTAACCAAGCCTACTCCAGTTTCCCCAAAGCCAAATTATGCACTGAGGGAAAATGTAAATAGCCCTGGCCCCTGCAGGTAAACAGCTGGCAGGATTAAAGTATTTTAAATACAGTGCAAAAAGTACATATGGAAATCCAATCTTCTTTTAAGCCTCTACTACAGACACAAGAATTTAACAGACAAAGATACAAATCCCAAGTTTTAATTTTTGACAACAGGCTCCCTTCTATCCTGTCATTAAATACCACTTACAAACCGGAGAGTTGCTAGCAGGAAAAATTCAGTTCCTTGCAGCCTTTGTGTTTCGAAGGCAAGTCCAGAATGGCTCATCCTTGAGATACAGATTATTTTTCTATCCAATTTTCAGACAGATTGGATGGGCTGTACACTTAGTCTAAGTGTAAACTTTTTCAATGAGTACTCCCTCTCTGGAAGTTGCCTTCCAAATAAAAAGCCTGATCAGTTTCCTTTTTAACTTTTAAGTACTAAACTAAACCAGGTTCTTAAATCTTGTCTCATGCCACAGGTTTGTCACTTCCCACATCCTTCTAGTAGCCATTGCTGTAAATATTAAATTATTGTTTTGGTAACATAATAAGAAATGTATATATTCCAAACAAAGCTTTGCATACTGTTCACCGTCAGAGCAGTCATAATCTCACTGCAGACTATGGTTGTCTTCAATAATATTCAGATTGACTAGTCTGTTAGACAGCCACAAGACTAGCACTGCCAAGTTGTGCATACCCAGCTTCAGCCCCAAGCATTTTCTTTCTTATGGCAAGAGTCTTCCCTATGGCTTTGTCTTCAGGCAACATTAGATGACTGCATCTGTAAAACATATTTTATTTGCTGGGCTGTACATAAAGGATGAGCCACTTCCTATGATTTCAGCATGAAGACAAAAACGGAAGGCTTACCGGAAGGTATCTATTCCACCAGCTTCCTTTGATCCATAAATCTGATCCAGTGCAAAGCCAAAAATTTACTCAGGACAGGGATAGGAATCAACATCCAAGAACGTAGGTTTCTTGTCATGAGGGCTGATGGTGCTTTGTGGAGGGAGCTTCTGCCTGGAAGGGAAGTTAACACAAACCAGTATTTAAGAGGCCAAGCATGGGGGAAAAAAAAAAAAAAAAAAAAAAAAAAAAAAAAAAAGATTTTACAGTTTTACAGTGTAAGCATGAAGTATCACAGCCAATTTTCTCAGAAGCAGAAATTTTTAAAAGCAGTGATTTACAGATCTCATGATCTCATTTGGGGTTGTAAAGAGCCTATTGAATGGATGAGCTGATGATTTTCAGATAAGCATTGGAAAAATAACACTTTCTGTTGTGTTTTATTTGTTTCCACAGAAGCAAATTCTAAGTCATCAACAAGCAAGTTGTAATCAAACATAAAATTAATTAGGACTTTTTCACAAAGCTTTTAACTGCTTTGTGATGTAAGAAATTCTTCATGTTTTAGCAAATCTATTTCAATACATGAGAGTTTTCCATGGACCTAGATCAAACTAAACACAAAGACAGGAAGCTAATTTTTCAACAGAGAGAAATTTTGTTAAACTTTGAAGTCCCGAGGAAAGATCACTGTTCCCAGAAAACTTCTCTTTTGTTTTGGCACTTAAAAAAAAAAAAGCCTGTCATCAGTTGGTCTGAAAATGTTATCACCTCTGCAAACTTTGTCTTACTTAGAAACATTAAAGCAACGAGGAAAAAAAGTCAGCTGAATATAGTCAACAAATAACAAATGGGAGCTGTTTTCTTATCAGAATGACAGTGCCCATGGTGCTGATGGTGCTGCTAGTATTTACCTTCCATTTGCAACACAGCTTGCTAATTTGATGATTATTTGGGTAGAGTGACAAACAAGATAGATGAAGGAGAAAGGGAAGTTATTCATCAAGACTGCAGACTGCAATGTGGCACTGGCCGATGGATATCAGCATCGCAACTGTTGAAACAAATGCTGATTTGCTGAGCCCAAATTGCTGAGGAAAGGCAATGTGTTAAAATATCCTTCTGATAGGTTTACTATTCTCAGAACAAGAAAAGAATATCAAAGCTACGTCTGTAGAATGGGGTGAAATTTATAGTAACAACTCAATTAAATCATAAATTTTTTTCTAATGGATGAAGATTCTAATTTTCTCAACAGCAATAATTTCTTCTAAAAGAAGAAAATGTAAAAATAAAAAAGGTAAGCAAAGTTGATTTCATCAATTTTCATCAGATTTTAAGCAAAGTTCATTTTTGTTCAGGTGCCACACTTGGTTTTAAGTTGAATTTGCTAGTTCTGTGAAAAGAAATATTCTTTGAATTTGCTAGTTTTCAGAAACTGAGAAAAGGGGCATACTGGACAGCTTGATGAGTAGCATGTAGCCATTTTATTTAGAAAATTGCCTTACATCTTTCAGGATCAAGTCCTCCTCATTGCCATGCAATGATGAGGTAATTTGGTACAAAGGGAAATGCCAGATGATTAGCACGTATTCTAGTTAGCATAAGGGAAGGGCAGAGGCAACTGTGTGAATTGCTCAAGTGGACACAAGCAGTTCCGTTCTGTTCTGACGTAAAAAGTACTGATCAACCAGACCATATTACCAACAATACTATTTTTTTTTCTGAATACTTACTTAAAAATGAAATGTTTGATTAGCTGCCTTCTAAGATAGTAAACTTCGATGATATTGCCACTGGACACTGAAAACATTGAAAAATAAATGCATGATGAAACATATATTCACAAACCCAACTTACTTTTTCTGTCTGAAATGCAGAAGTTATTTCGTTACAACAGTATGGTGGTCCAATGAAGAAGAAACTCGTCTCCTTTTTAAGTCCTAGGCTGTTAAATACATTGCATGTCTTTATGCATTTCATAACAGGTTAAAAAGATGTTGGCACTGTGAGTCCCCGATGACATGTCAGAAGAAACAATTTAATGCTCTAAAAATGACCAAATCCTGTGAGTGCCTTTACTGAGGGGACAAGTCAAGACACGTCCTTCCAGCCCAGTTGGGAAAGCCAGGTGTCGATCTCAATATCCCGGCACTCACCAGTCTACAACAAAATTGTTTATTGAGCCCCCTGCCACAGCACAGCATCGTTGCAACAAAGATCTTGTCACAATTTCTGGTGTTAATAAAAACCCCAAAAAACTCAAAAAATAATCTACTTAAAAAACTCTTCGCACTTCCCTGTATTCTTTGGACTGACTTTCTTTCCTCTGCCATGAGGAAGAAGGGCAATATTCAGGATACACAATATTTCAGTCTTTTTGGTGTAACTTTGTGGGGGGCATTTGTTTGTCATGCTCCAGAGGAACAAAAAAAAACAACAAAAAAAAATTGATGGCTCATATATATATGACTCAGATCTACTGTTTTAGCTAATAATATACTACTACAGTACTATTGTACATTGTGATTTTGGTTGTTTTCTTTAATTCTAAATCAGTGAATCTTTTGCTCTGTGTGTGTGATGTGAATCTTGTGTGGGTTACTTGAATACCTCACATCTCCCCACTGCAGGGATGTGGGCACAGAGACTTCCATTTTTACTAGGAGGATAATGTCAGTAACCTCTTCTACTAGAAAATAAGTCTAACTTGAAAATTGAGCTTTTGTCATAGCTCCTGGCCTCTATAATGCAATATATAGCAGTTGCACTGAAGCCCCAGAGGCTTCAGCTTTGAGTTGTCTTTCTTTTATTACTTTGCAAGAGCTCTCTTTAGAAAGCAGGGGGAGGAGGGGTTAGCAATGTAAACATAAAACAAAGAGGTCAATGATACCTACGTGGAAACATCCATTTTCAAAACCAGTCTTCAGTTTCATCTCCCAGCTTCGAAGAGCTGCCAGACTCTGCTGGTTTTCATATATCTTCATCATCCACAGTCCCTGTTTAGAAGACTGTTACAGCAGAATAACAGAAAATGTAACCTTCTCTCTATGAAGGGGAAAAAAGATTGATTTAAAGCCTGCAAAATATCATTTTTTTAAAGGAATTACCAGGGATAAGTGAACTGGAGCTAAGAATTCTAAATAGCCCCAAGAAATAGAACAATATATGTAAAATCTCACATATTTTCAAAACATGAGAATTAAAAGGATGTTAAGCTGAGTATAAGGTTGGAGAGAATTACAAGTCTGTTAGAAGCTCTACCACACTTTCATGCCTCTTTTGTCTGCTTGTCTTCTGTGCCTTGAAACAATAGATAATTGTAAAGAAAATCAAGACTATTTGAATAGGCCATGAGGTTTGTGAAGATAAAACGAACACACACACACACACTCATCTGCAAAAGAAGCCTCACTGGGAATCAAAACTGTCTCACATAAAGTACTTGGAAATGCTAAATCTGTTTGCAAGTTAATTTAGATTTTTCCATCAAAATTATACTCCCTTGCCCCTTTGCCCAGAATTCAGTCGAGGCGACTACCCAAGCAGAGGTAAGAGCTCTGCTGCAGTTATTTATAATGATGCTTTGTGCCACCCAGACAAAGTGCATTCTAACTTTCATCAATATCTCAGCGTTACAGGGGAGTCTTTCAGAGGAATAATCTGAATAATTCTGTTACTTGCTAAGGCAGTCTTGTAACTTCTACTTTTTCTATTTACTGTTGAGGTTGAACAGACTTTGTCAAGTGTCTTCAGTTTCCCTTACACAACACTATGTGTGTATGAACATCAGGAATCAGACTTCTGTTGAGCTTTTCTACACGAAAAGAAATATTCTTGAAACACATTGATCTAAGAATCACTGCACAAATAAGACAATCCTCAATATCAATAAAAACCAAGAGTGTCACAGTGGCCTGCAAAAATTTAATTATATTTTCTTGATAATGATAACAGAAACATTGTTGAGTTTAATAAATAGCTAGATTAGATGTTAAACATAGCATCATTTTCACTACTTACATTTAAATGGGAGCCAATCTAGTCTAGGGAATGATTGCTGGTAATCACCGAATACATCAGTCATTTTAGCTTCATTTTACTTCACGCTGTCAGAAAAATACATTCATGGAACTGCTGATCCTGTGAAGGGTGATGAGCAGAATTTAGGGGAAGACACTAGAAGATAACATAGAGTAGAGCAATAAAGCTCTTTCCAGGTGATGTATTTGTGGTTCTGAAAAAAATAATAATAATACAGGCTTCAAAAGACCATTTGGGTAAAAGCAACAACATTTTCAGAGATAGTAACTTCTGCATAAATAGATAGGGTTTCTTGCTTCTGCTTCTCTGAACTATGCTGTAAATAGAAAGATTAAAGAATAAAGAAGTGAAAGAGAAGGAAAGTAAAACAGAGGGAGGAGTGTTATGAGTTTTTTCATGACCCTTGGAATTTCTAGTTGTTTGTCATTATACGAGAGTGAACCCTATCCAAGAAGATAAAGTGGTGGAAATGGAACATATTACACTTGAGGAAAATGAGCTTTTTCAAAGACAACAACCACTTCTGAACACTAGCACTTGTGGAAGATGATGTCAAAGCCTAAAACTGCCTTTTTGCCTTTTTTTTTTTTTTTTTTTTTTTTTTTTTTTAAAGTGGTTGAATAATAAGTTGGAGAAAAACTTGGTTCCCAAATCAATTATATATGGCTATGTATGTAGGATTACCTGGAAGAACAAAAGAAACATTGACTTACTAAGTCAGAAGTGTTTTACAGTTTAAATTAGTGTGGCCTGGCAAACAAAATGTGCAAAACCCCATGTTATCTTCTGTCTATAAAAGTAAGAGATGTTGGTAGAGAAATGTAACTGAAAATACTGAAAGAAAAGGCAAAATACTGAAAGAAAAGGCACTGGCACTTAGAGTTTTTGATTATGGTGATAGATCTGAATGGAAATGTCAATGAGAGCAGAATAGAGCACTTAGCAGTACAAAAGTATTTTTCACTGTAGATAGGTGCGTAGTCATAGATAAGATAACTATAGAAAGGTGCATGGCAAAAGGAGAGCACCGATGCCACAAGGGCTGAAGAACTTAACAGCTACCCTGACCAGGCACGTAGGAGCAGATGTGCAAACCAAGAGAGCAACGGAGACAGAAATAGGTGGAAAAAAAAGTCAGAAAGGTACCTAGGACATGGAATCAGACAATGGAGGAGGAGAAGGTGGGAAAAGGAATTTTGATTTAGAAGGAGGAAATTAGTAACAGTTTATTTTTCATTATGACACGAGGAGGGTGGGGGTAAATACTGAAAGGGGAGAGTTTGGTGTAGACCAGGCATGGGAAATGAAACTGCAGAAAGAAAGATATTTAGGGAGACATTTTAAGGTCATTCATTTCTGTACATTGGCAGTAATCCATTGTGGAGAACAGACAGCTACTGTAGTTAGTAAAGATAAATGTCGCTGAATTATAGATGAACATAATGGAAAAAATTCATGTCTAGCTGTTGTGTAAAATTAGGAGTGGGACATACTGGCTGTGTGGGCCTGTTGAATGCCAGGTACGTGGGTGCGCGGGGAGCGTTGGAAAAGGGTGTCCTGTTCAAGTGCTCTATTCAGCTCTTACACCAGCACTGTAATGTCATTATTTTTTCCTGCCAATAGTAAACACTAAGTGTGTTGATGACTCGGCATGTCCATCTTCGATGGAGGGAACTATAAAGGGGAAAGACTTGCTCCTATGACCTTTATTACGATAACAGTTCATGGAGGCCCCCAAGATCACGCCTGCTAGTGAGCCTGGACCGTGCTAATTCACTATGCACAGCAGGCAGGAGAATCCCAAGCGGTTAGTCAAGAGATTTAAGTTAGCTAGACCTTAAAGCCTTTAGTTCTTCTGGAAGACACAACTTTCATAACCTAACATTCATTACTGTAATGGATATAGTGCACTTTTCAAGTGATCGCTCTGCAAGACTTTCCTATGCAAGTTCTCTTGCAGAGCTCTCCATGTCTCCTTTCCGTGGAGCACCAAGTCTCCCTTTGGCTGCCACACGGAGCAGCAGTATCCGGCTCCTGCAGCTGGCACAGCAGCTAAGGGGCATTTTATTGTCTTCTCCCTTCACCCAGCGCAGTTCTGAACAAAGCCACACTGATGATGCTCCTGTGACTGCTCCCACGCTATGCATCTTGCTTTCCAAGTACCCATTTTCTCTCCCTCCCTTCTCAGCTCTGGCTATTTTTCTTCCACTACCCCACAGACGATTTATCCCTCTGCATACAGGTTTGATAGGACACACCTGCTTTCCCAGCAAGTTGCTTCAGCTGTCACAACCATTAAACATGTTAATAGCCAATTTGCTGTAGGCTGTGCTGTCTGCATACAAAATTAACCAGGTTTGCACAGACTGCTGCTCAGGTGGCATTAGGAGAGTGACCAAGTACCACGGCAGCTGTGAATTCACTGGACCTCCTCAGCCAGGGACTGCTGAAGGACAGGGGTAGATTAACTACACGCAGGTAGCCACCAAAGGCAGCCTCCTGCAAGCAGGCTGCTCTTACGGCCTGAGAAACTATATGGGTCACAACACAATTTAACTAGTGGCACACCCAGAAACTAAGCAATTGAAATCCTATGGATGGCTATAGATGTCCATAGGCTATGGACGGCTTACATGTGAGTCACTGGAAACAGAGCTATCAACAGGCCAGGGCACCGTGGTGCTGTTTTACATCCAACCTGTAGCTTCTCCAGAACTAACACTGTGACCTGACATTTAAGGACACTGAAGTCCATTTAAGGACACTATAAATTTTAAATGGAGAAGTTCTTCATCCTGTCTATAGGTATACCCAACCATGTGCAAATTTTAGTGATGCTGAATAATCACATGTCTATTCCCCATGTGGATTTCAGCTCAGTATTAGCTTTCCTTCCCTAAACTGCAAGACTAGATCTGATGGACATTCTCCCAACACACCTACCAGGTTAGGATGCAAGGAGACCTTGCTGGAGATCGGCCATTGCCACATTTCCCTGGTACTCATCCTGGGGCTAGACAGTCACCTAAGAGTGACCTAAGATCCCAAAAGCTTGGGAGACTTGAGATCCTTCTACTTTGCACCTTCTGACCATTTATACTAGGCTTGAGCATGGGGAGGGGGGCACCCACATTGTGTCAAGGCATACGACTTCACACTTACTTTCTTTGCTTCAGTTCTCCAGTAAATAGTAGAAATTCATCCACTGTCCTTATGCCTGCTGTTGTCAGAAATGCAAGTGTTGCTTGTAGAGAGAGCAAAATATTAGACTTTGGAGTGAAAAGAACAGAGAAAACTAAACACCACAATCATATTACTGTGGGGGAAAATGGAAAGGCGAGAGAAAGCTGTCACCTCTGGCTAGGAAATTCCTTAGCTACAGCTATTGAAAGCTACAAGACCATCCAAGGGACTATCATGTGTGATGTCTTACTTGTATAACTTTCCTGAGATGCTTGCTGTCCTGATCCAGCCATCCTAACTCTCTTTGATTTAGTTTTTCAGAGCTGGATTTTGCCTCCACAGTAATTCCCTCCTTCTCAGACACACCTTTCCCAATATCATCCTCAGGCTGCAATCCCTTGGAAGTGAAGGAAAGAGGCCTTTCCTTTCAGCCAGACCCATCCCCTCATATCAGAGGAGCACAGTCACTTGGCTCTGCTTCCAACACGTATTATCACTTGTCCCTGCCATGTGCACATCGCAATCTGTGCCACTTTCCGGCCACTCAGCCACCCTCTGCTTCTATGATTCAACTCCTGAAGATTGCTGTCAGCCTGAACGCCTCCTCCGTGACTGCTACGTGACACGTCCTACAGGCGATTGGAAATACCCTATGGAAGAATGAATTACTCATCCGTGTCATTGGTCTGGTCAGATCCTGAATCTTGTCTGATGCAGCCAACTCAACTGTAACTAGCAAAAAACAATCCCTAAATGAAGACAAAATAACTGTCTTCCTCTTCTGGTCTAAGATTATGAGAAATGCACCTCACCCCTAAACCAGGCCAACCCAGGAGAAAGTATCTCATTTTGTGGTTTATGCATAGAAAGCAAAACCTTCCACTATTTGCCCCTTTTTTGTACCAGTGCTCAAAATGCTACCACCTTGGAAGGAATCTCTGCCCTTCTCCCGCAGCTGCCTCAACATCAGCCTCCTGCCAAGAGCAACGTCCCCCCCGGGGCAGATCCAGCCCTTCCTGCTGCCCCCTTCCCGCTGCGGATAACACAGGGGTGGCTCCCAAGTCAGAATCTGGCACCGCAGGGGTTAATGCAGAGGGGGGGTGCTGGGGAGGAGAGGGTTAGCAGAAAGAAAATAGCCCGACACTCTTCCCAGCTTGTTTGATGGAGATGCGACCTGGCAGCATTGAAAAGCTTCAAGATTAATGGAGAAAAGGCGGAATCTGACAGCTTTTCCGCTGGTTTCACTCCTCCTGGGTGGGCCGATTGCTCTTGAATGTCACTTGCTACTTAATCTTGTGTATCTGAAACAGACTGACGTGTTTGGGGAGCCCCGCTTGCTCTGTATAGACATCAATTGGGAAGGCAGATAAAAGGAAACTGCATTGAATTACTCTCTTATGCCTTTTATAGAGCACTTTCTGACTACAAAATAATTAGTAGCCCCATCCAACGAAACCCATCGTGGTTGGGGTACTCTTTAAACACCAAAAGTGAGGAGGAGCGAGTATCCCTTACTATCGTCCAGCTGCTTCCCAGAACTACCATGAAACTGAGACGTGTTTATACTCAAATGGAAACATCCCTAGATAATGTCATTTCGTATCACCTCTCTCTCTCTGAGACACTCGCATCGATTTTTTTTTCTAACTCTATTGATTTCTGTCTGCTTGCAAGCCCAAGATTTGCTGCAGAGTTAACAATTTATATTTTCTATATTTTCTCTGCTGAGCAGGAAAACATTTATGTACGCCTTAAAAAGGCAATACATATCACAGTCAGTGAACAGGATACATTCCCCCATGTAGCAAATAAAGGCTCACAAAGGATACTAAAACTTAAGTTTTTCCCCATCTGCAGTGAAAGAAGATGGCATTTGATTCCTCCTTTCTTTTAATCCCAGAATTTCAAGCCCAGTAGTTACTTACCTTTCACCTGTGTAATAATGTTTAAAGCAACCTAAAAAGAGCATCAAACAAAAACACCAATCTCTCATAGCGCATGATATTCTCTTAATATCCCCGAGGGATTCTAGGGCTTTCTCCCATTCAATAAATAAAGATTGGTCCAGAGTTATGCAAGTGGAATAACAGAAAGCTGACACGACTTCTCAGTATACGATCAATAACACAAGCAAAGGCCCCACAGAGTTGGAGCTCAAAGTGAGCAGCTGAACTTTCGAAGCATTTGAAAACTTAGGTGTGCTTTGCTTCCACTCAAATTTACTTTTGCCTTCTGCTAGAAAATTGCCCCAAATGTTCTAACGCTGAGCCAATAGGACACATGTTGAATCATCAAGTCTTAAAATCTTTTCTTTTAAAAAATAAATTTTAAAAAAATCACAACCAAATTTCAAAGGTTTAATCTGCGTAATACCAGCTTCTAGTGAGGAAAAGTATCCCAGATCAAACACCAAAACCACCTCGGTGTTTCAAAGACACCTAAAAACAGATCGTTTGAGGTGACTGCTCCTTCACCAAGATCCATTTAGTAGAGAGGGGGAAAAATTTGCTCTGTTCTGTGCAGTTCTCTTCCAGCAGATTTCCTTAGATCTAAGTGGCACTTTACAGCAAGAAAATGTGATTTTATACAAATACTTTTAACAAGTTAGGGGAACAGTAGCCACTTCACTGGTTTTATTTCAGGCAACTAATTTCTATGCCCTTCTGAGGAAGACAGAAGATGCAAACTGAGTGATGATTCACTTCAGTGCAAGTGTCACTGAGCTCTGTTATTTTGCTCATTTTGAATTTTTTTAATAACAAAATTCTCAGTCACCTTAATTCTTTTAATCTCACAGAGTGCGCAATTTGTGCCAGTGTTTAAAAAAATCTTCATATTTGTAATAATTGTTTTACCTAATAAATCACAAAAATTTCCTAAGCTCCAACTTTTTCTTATGTTTTCTGTTGTGTCAATGACTATGATTTAATAAATGAATAAGATAATTACAATTATAGATATCAATATGTACCAGTAACAGCTTTCTTGTGGTTCACATCATTAATTCCACTTAATCCTTAAGACTGTAGTCTTTAAGATCCTTCTATATATTTCTCAGCATTAATCTTTTGACAAAATACAGAGAAAGATAGAGAAACAAAACAAGTCTGGGTAAGACAATTTCTAATAAATGTATTCCTTTATCAAGTATATGCTCAGATAATATGGATTCTGGAATGAAGCGGGACACTAATGGAAAGTAGACTACTAGAATATTTTTACAATATTAAGTGCAAAGAAAAAGAAGCAACATGACATCCTAGAAATTAAAGGGTCCTCACATAATTTTTTCCCCCTCTAACTCTGGAAGGATGTTTACATTGTTAAAAATATATAGGGTTTTAAAGACATTTGCTAAATTTTGTTGAAAATTCTTTCTGTTGATGCAGTCCAGCTGAATTTATATAGGACTTGTCAGAATAAATCTTAATCTTTCTAGATTTTGCTTTGTTTGCTAAACTTGCTTGAGGTTTTTTAGAGCAGCAGTCAGCTTCTACACATGTGTATTTAACTTCATCTGTGAAATCACTGCAGCTCTTGGCAAAAATAAAAGTGAGAATGTGCATAAGGAATTACAGCAACCAGACCTTACATGAAGAATGTTCTTAAAGAAGCAGGCAAACCTGAAGTGTGCTAGAGTTTCCAGGTTTTTTTTTTTTAGAAATCTGGAATAGGCAATCTCAGTTAATTAAAATTATACTCTTTGCCCTGGAGGGAAAAAGAAATGTTGATCTGATACTAACGTTTTATCAGAATAAAAGTAGGAGATGCAGCTAAGTCTTACACAGCTTTTATGAAACAGGTCTATGGATTGCTCTCACATTAGGCCACAAAAGAGAAGTTCTTATTTGGGGGCTGTCGGTGCAACAGGTTGCAACAACTCTTTGATTTGCAGCGTAGTTCAAAGCACTTGAGACCAGGGGTCACTGATGCCACATGCTGCAGTGTTTCCTGCAAGCCCTCATGATCCATGACCAGGGTTCTGGAAGGTCTAGCATCAATCAGCTAGCAGCTCTTCACGTGTGCAGACACACACAAACACGCACTCCAAAAGGAAAACCAGAGTTTCCTTTTCCTCCCACCAGCAGGAAATGCTGCTCTTCTCTATGAAGACACAATCACAAACCAAGATTTCTTGGAGGAACAACACTGGTAGCAAGTCATAAGCTCAGACAAAACTAAATCCAAAATGTTTAGACTTCTATATTACTGCAGAAAAACAGAGACATTCAAGATGGAGGTGGGCTTCAAAGCTGCCCAAAGACAAAAGGCGACAGAATTAGCAGCTGGAATTTACACTGTTGAAAGGGAGGAAACCTTCACCTGCACCTTACACCTTCTCCACAGCTCACTGTCCTGGACAGACACAACATCCTGACACTAGAGGCTTAGTTTCTGTTGGGAGAAAAATTACACATTTTTTTTCATTCCCATTCTTCTATTAAGAAATGTTATTTGAAAAGCCATCTGTTAAAGGTGTTTTTAAACTCCTAGAGGCTGATAAATCTACAGGTAAAACTTCTACCTTCTGCTGTTATTCTGAGCTTGAAGCCGCAGAATGCAGCTGACCCTTCAGGATCCATTCCTGAGGCTTCAATTCCTATTTCATTATGTCATAAGGAAATGAGAAGGATAGAAAGTAACTGTAGGGCAAGAACTACTCTTTTTTTTTGAATACGAATGATGTACAGTCCTGGGCATAAAGAGCCTATTCATGGCATGGTGCTCCAGAAAGCTAGGATAATGTAATAGTTAATAATTATTTCTTTCTCAGAATTGC
Source organism: Rhynchotus rufescens (assembly GCA_032273925.1). NCBI lineage: Eukaryota > Metazoa > Chordata > Aves > Tinamiformes > Tinamidae > Rhynchotus > Rhynchotus rufescens. Next base: position 18,484 of record JAVCKT010013298.1, read on the forward strand.
TTCATCCCAAGAATTCCACAAGAGAAGAAAAAATGCCTTCCTTTGGCAAAATGGGTCCAAATTCCATTTGACCAACCTCTAGACACACTGACCCTGCGACTGTGATGTATCCTTGTTACTTGTGCTGCATCCTCACACAAATTCACTCCTATTTGCATCAGCCAAACTATTAAAATGTACTAATTGTTTTCAAAATTTCCAAAGCAGAGTGCCATTCCTTAACATAAAAGCAAAAAACTCACAGTACAGGATTAGAAGGAAAAACAGAGCCACCTGGCAAATTGCCAAGGCTGTGGATGTGTTTTGGAGCCAACGTGGCATCACATGGACTCATGCCAACAGCAGAGGTCTTGGACAGGAGCTGAGGAAGCACCATGTGGTGTCCTCCAAGGCACTCAGGCGGTCCCAGGCAGGACATGCACCTCCCAGGAAGTCAACTGTTGGCTGTGGGAAAGCTTTTGGCATTACTGACCCCCCTTTGGTGGGAAAGAAGATGGTACTAATGCAACATCTCCAGTCTTCCAGGTAGGGGCCTGCTAGTCTCCCTGGAGATCTGGCTTCAGGGACAGGTGGACATCCCAGAGGCACTGGAGCTGCAGGAAGTGTAATTGCTGTGGCCAGTAATTACTGCAGAGCTATCAGGATGGAGGATAGACAAGTATGAGCATTTTGGAGGAGAGAGCGAAACCTTGAGGGCAGGGTCACATTTGGCAAGTCTGAGGCTCCGCGCTAGCAGGCAGCCCTTACGGCCCTTGAAGCACCAGCCAAAACACAGCTCAGTTCCAGACCCGGACAGGAGCTCTGGGACATGAAGCGGGGTTGCCGTATGCTGTACACACACACACACACACACACACACACGTGTGTGTGGGGGTATTAAGAAAAAACATGAAGCAATGGTCTTAAATCTCATCTTTTGTGTCAAGACTTGGACTGAGGCAGGGATGACTGGTGATTAGTCTGGGGACTTGACAACACCCAATCTTTTTGCACGGTCTCTCACCGTCCCTCCTCAAGTTAGCCTCAAGGGTGAGACTTTTTCCACAGTGCTTTCAGTAGCCTCAGCTTATTCCCTGGGTCTCGAATCCCATGGGTTGTTCTGGAAACCTGACCCAGACCTCCTTTCCCCAGATGCCCGGCAAGGGGGCTCCCCATGGCGCAGGGCTCCCCAGCTGCTACCACACACACAAACACACACACAGACACACACACACACACACACACACACACACACACACACAGACACACACACACACACACAGACACACACACACACACACACAGACACACAGACACACACACAGGCGGCCGCGATCCAGCCCCCGCGGCCCGGCTCCGCGGCAGAGGAGGGAGCAGGCCGTGGGTAATCCAATTACCTCCTCCCAGTGGGGAAAGGAGAAGAGGCAAGAGGCAGGTCAGGAGACAGAAAACAAAAGGTTGAGCAACCGCCCGCAGCAGAACAGGGAATTCCACGAGGGAGTGCTGAATTTGGTGGCATCCTGGTGAAAAAACAAACAAACAAACAAAAAAAAACCCACGTTGCCATGGCCTCCATGGGCTCCAAGGCTGAGGGACTGTGATTAAGATTAATTGGGCCACTTCAGCCAAATTAGAGGCATTGTTTCAGGTTCTCACTGGAGTCAAAGACACGACAATGCACTGGCTTAAACTATGTGTTTTGCAAGTTTTCCTCAAGACTGAGAGGGTTGTTTGTTTGTTTTCCCCTCTGAATGAAATTGTGAATTCCATTGCTATGGAATACGTGGAGCTCTTTTAGTAACTGTTGCTGCACATAGGCTCCTGCCACTCTTCTAATGGGTTATTGATGACACAGTATAACACACTTAATTAGGCTGGCCACTTCACTAAGGCCATCTGCCAGTGAATCACGTCTTGCCTGATTTTAAAATTCTTACCTCATTAACCTCTTTCTCTCTTTATATATATGTATCCACGCATTAATTGAGCCTGTGCATGCGTATAACATTAGATGAAATCTGATGATGCATCAGGCCATATCTAGCAGTACAATGACCCCAGCCACAGGACTTCTCATTCTGGACCAGAAATGCCACACGCTGCGAAGTTGTGACGTAGTGAAATCTCCCCTTGCCCCTTGCTCGGTCCAGTTTGTTTAATGAGCTTTGTTGCTAATGTTGCTACCGCAGGCTTTACACCAGATAAGGTTTCCTGCAGACAGTGTGAAGCCAGCGTGAAGTTTCCACAGTAGGGCCTGGATGATATGACAAAAAGACTCCAGTCCCCATTGTATTAGATGGACGATCCAGGGATGACAACCCTGTTCTTACTTCAAGGAGCTCTGGGACAAACTGCTGCTATTGCTACGCAGCAGCTGGCTCCCAGATGATCTGTGGGAAGAATTCATCTGCCTGTCTTATCGTATGGAAAAAGAGGTTGTAAAGCTACATAGTGACTTTCCCAAAGTAAGGAGCAGCATCACGTCGAAGGCTGCACTTCAGCAGCAGACTGCTAGTGGGGAGCACATCTTTTAATGAGTCTCTCCACGCTGTGAAAGCACATGTGCTGTGGCCCTACCTGCAGCTAGGGCAGACCAATGGATTCGTGATTTATGCTCACTGTGGCTTTTTTGACACATCACAAGAGTTCTTTGCTCTTGCCTACAAATTTCAGTTACCTGCAGGTATCTGCAGGCCCTACCTCAGCTACCTCCCTCTTAACCTGAGTCCAGGGGATATCTATGGCTCTGCCTTTTGCTATAGCAGCTCTTCCTTTGGGGATGAAGCAAACACCATTGACTTTTCTTTTCCCAATCCCTGAGCAATTGTTGGATTACTTACCTGAAGAAAGGCCTCTCTGCTCATATTTCATAGCATTGTTTCCCCAGTCTACTACATTCATTTTTCTTCACATTTCCTGGTGTTTTATCTTCCAGGAGCAGAAGTGAGGCAGTTCTGGGCTCCCCACTGATGGGACTGATTCTGCTGGTAGTCTGCCAAAACCTGCAGTTATCAAGTTTTAGAAGACAGTATAAGTTATGGCTGTATATTCTAGCCTTTAATTAAATCTTACAGCAACCCCTAGAGTTTATTAATTTAAGGTGATTGCCTAAATTTGACCCCTGTTTTTATCTCTGTTTTAAATATCATTACGATATCTTAAAGATGTAGCAAGAAGACTCTGTTCCTTCTCTCATACCTTCTCTTCTTCCACCACTGATGTATCCCTCCTCATTTCCTTTGTTTCAGCAGCCCCACAATGACTTTTATAAATAGAGACTTTTTTTTACTCCTAGAAAAAGTTATTACGGCCAAGTTCTAAATGCCTGGAAAGGTGGTCTGTAATGGCTTTGCTGGCAAAGGCATGACTTTAATTAGTGCTGACAAGATATTAACTCTCTATTACACTTACCTATTTTCTGGCTCAAGCACTTGGAACAATATCAGGACTTGAAGAATGCAGTTTCTTTCCTTTCCCCTTTTCCTGAGGTTTCCAACCCAATTTGGAAGGGCAGCTCCCTGCTGCCTTCATGTGGCATGAGCTCGACGGTCAGTGAAGATACTCGGGAGCAGCAGTGTGGTGCAGAAAGGGCAGATAAGCACTGTGGTAAAGCAGAAGAAAACAAGAGAAAAATATCTCATTCTCAGGTACCATAAGCCCGAAGTGTGTTGCTGCCAGAAAGCCTTTCTCCCTTTGCCTGCCCTTTTCCCATTTTTCTCTCCATTCCCTTTTCCTTTCTGTCCCATAACCCATCCCACACGGTCAGCCTCAGATGATTGTCTCAAACTCTTGTCTCTTTTTTAAGCTAGAGCTACCAGTTGGATTTCACACGCCACTCCTTACCCCAAGCACTTGGTTCTTCGGGCCCTGGTGCCTTCAGAAACCCGAGTCAAAGGAGAAGTGCTTAAACCCTTGGGCTTCTGCATGCCAGCATATGGCACCAAGAGGACACCTCTTTGCCCTGACCAGGGAAAGAGCTGGTTCTTACCTTGTGTGGAGGCAATGGGAGGATGCGGAGCTTCCTGCGCCTCAGGATCTCACAGGGCTGCTTTGATAAACTCTAGGATAAAAGGCTATTTTGCCCAGTTAGAGTAGCCAATGTGTGTGTGTGTTTGCTTATTTTCCTGACTAGTAGAAGAACTAGTCAGGAGGGAAAAATAACATTTTAAATACATTCTTCTCTCCTTTTGCCAGACATACACTATCTTTCAGATGAGCTCCATTACCAAGATTATTACTGAAAATAGACAAATTATCTGATAATCACAGCAGGGTTTCTAGGATTTTTAACTGTACAAAACATCTCTCAATTTCCCCCTACAGGACTGTTTCACAGCCTGATCAGAAAGCAGTGTCTGATATTTAGACTCTTTTTTCTTAATTAGTCCGAGATTCAGACAAATAAAATCAATGAGCTGAGCTCTGACAAACTGATTTATTTCCAGGAGCAAGGTCTCACTTTGCAATATCCTTTGAGGCCTGTGTGTTTCTATTTCTCCACAGCCCTATCCGCCAAGCTCCAGACAGAGGTCATAGAAAATTAGTCACACGTATTAAAAAAAAAAAAAAAAAGCTACTCTTTTTCTTCGACCCATTATTCTTAATTACCCACGTCCCTGAGCCATTCTCTTCCTCCTCACTATTTACGCCAGTCTCCTGTTTTGCTCGCTGTTATCGGCCCTCCGAGCCGTCTCCCAGCCCAGTCCCACAGGACCGGCTCCCGGTATCTCTGCGGCAGGGAGGAGCGGTGGGAACGGCGGGCGCCGTGTGCTCGCTGGCACCGGCGGGACGGCCCTGGCAGCCGGAGCGGTCCCGGCGCGATACGCCGGTATCAGAGCGCTCCCCCGGGCACCTGGAGGCAAAGCCGTCACCTCCGAGAGCTTTCCCAGGGTGCGGATTCAGGGCAGCTGGAAAGGGGGTCAGTCCGCATTGCCAGCTCCCGGTTAAGCGATGGGACGACTGACAGATGTCAGTGCCAGCAGCCATGAAACTGTATCCCGACACCCAGATCCCCGAGATCTCACCTGGCTGAACACTAGTATGGAAAAGGAAATAGTGGCACTGGTGCAAAGGCAGGAGAGGAGGGTAAAGTGCAAAGTAACTCCAGTTCATGTGCATATGTGCTGGCCTTGTAGGTCCAGCCTCTGCTAAGAGCCACTCTGAGCGTACTGCTCTCCTCCTCCTGAGGAGCATTCCCTAGTGTCAGCCCGTAGGGATGGAGCAGACTTCCATCGAGTGAAAGGCTCTTCCCCAGTAGGAATTATTCTTTACTATATGGCAGACTTGCTGGGTAAATACCGAGTGCTCACTGTACAGCAGCCATGTCTCTGAGACAGCGAGTCCACACAGAGGCTAAGCACACAGCATCTCACTTGCATTGTTGCTCACAACTCTCTGGTAGGACTGAATTTTTTCCATTATCCCTTCTTCTTGCCATGCTCCCGTGTCCACACACACTGTGAGGGAAGAAAGGTCCCACTATAAGGGGTAAAGGGACTTCAAGGTAAGAGGAAAATCCTCTGCCTCAGAGTGACTGCTCCGCACGCATTCTGATGAACACCAAGCAGCTATCCATCTGCTGAGACAGTGGCTAGTTAGGTGGCTAGTTTCCTTATATTTATTGCAATAAATATAACAAATATTTCCTTACATTTATTGCAAGACATTCCTAACAATGCAGCATCTGACCTGGACGTTTCTATCTAAAAAAATTGGCTTACACGAAAAAGTACACCCCTGCTCTACACATTTCAATAGGAGGGGCTTGTAAACAGTCAGTGAGATTTACCTGGGTTTTGCCAGATCAGGTCTACTGTGGCTGACATAAGTAAAGAGGTCAGGTTTACCTCTTACCCTCAAAGACCTCATTCCTCCAGCCTGTATAGTGGCTACTAAAAACACTAACTTAATTCCTAATGGCTCAAAGTGAGCACATATCGAGCCCATTAATAAAAAAGAGGTCCAAGAAAAACTGCGAGAAAAGCATTAGGGGAAAAAATCCCCATCCCTGCAACATCCCAAGAAATCTAATCATGATAGGGTGAGAAAAGAATGTGGCCCTGGATTGATGGATGATGTGCAGATATTTTTTTGTTAGGGTCTTATGAAACAAGTAGAAAGTCCAGATGTTTCAGAGAGACTAAATAGTTCAATATTTCTGAAATGGGTGTTGTCAAGGGAGCTAGTTAACACTGAGATGCCCAGATAGGCTGTGTCTTCCACTTGACTTTATTAGTTGGCCTAGTTGAGACTTTTTTTAATAGAAAAAAAAAAAAAAACATTCTGAGCTTCTGCAGAACAACTTCAATTCAGTTCAGCTAACCACATCAGAATGCCAAATGACACAAAAGTGGATCTGTGTGTAGGACTTGATTCTTATTCCACATGATTGGGGAATATAATACATATACGGCAGTTGTAGGCCAATATAATCTTCAGTCTGATTTTTTTCATACCTACAGAAACCTGGAGAATGGGTAAGTCCCTCAAATACTTTGAAATGACTCTATACTAATGCATTTATAACTTCAAAGATCACTTTTTATTCTCCATCTCTTTGGAAATTCGAATCTTGTCAATTTAGCTTGGAAAAAACCAGACTTCACTCTCCACTTCTACTATCCTCATCCTTTGTTTAGATTTGTCAGCAACTCTGCTGGTCTTTCTATTGCTGTTTTCTCCAGCCTGACATCAGAAGAGCCTCTAAAAATATTGCTCACTTTGTTTCTATTTTAAGCTTATTAGTGAAGTGTTTGAAAGACTAACTTAAGAGAAAATATTCTTTCAATTAATTGGTGATTTGATCTGGTAAAACATAAATCAATCTCAGTTCCTCAACACTGTAACAAGACCCAAGGCAGATAGAGCTTTGGGATATATTTACCGTGATGTTTTACCATGGTTAATTTTCAGAAGAGGACAGATCTTGCTTCCAGGCTTTTTTCCATTCAGTCCAGTGACTCCTCAAATAGCAGTACACCTTAATCTTCTGTAATCTGGAGAGTTCTTTCCATCACAGCTGAAGCTTGGCTGCTGGCTCACTGTTCCTCTTGTCAGGGTCTCCTTGAGCAAGTCTCCCTCCACACTGCCAGGATTTTCATTCTGCAGTCTCTGGGATGCCTTTCCATAGGCTGCAGTGGGAAGAGGACTTCCAGACAGCTCTGCAAAGAAATCAGTGGCCTTCACAGATGTTCATAAAAGTATCTTTTTCTCTCTTTCTACACTTTAATCTCTGATGACTTCTCTTATTCGTGACCTGTTTGACTCTGAGTGTTTTCACCTTTTGGTCTTCCAGATTTTCTGACCCAACAAACAATAATTGCAAACTTTCATGACCTTCATTCATAACAACACTGGGGACACCCCATCAGTGTCTTGGAAGCTGTATATAGTTTTAGAGCTGTAGCTGTTTCTTGCCTATTCTATAGTTTTCTCCCTAGCTGATGGAGAAATCTCATTCCTAGCTCCATCACTTTGCAGACCTTACGCTGCTGGAGTTGGTGCTTGACCAGCATCCACTTCTTGAGGCTTTTCTCCCAGTTTACTACAACATTTTCCTTGTGCATGTTGATACCTCAAATACTGACAATTAACTGAGGTAAAGACTTCAGTATTTCACATATTGCATGTCTGATGAGCTAATACTTTCCCCTTGCTAAATGCTTTTCTCCTAACAAACTTAGCTTATTTATGAACACAAAGAAACTCGTTTTCACACCAGCTGAAGTAGACAGGCAGGTTTTGTAATGATTGCTTCATGTCCTCTTTACAGGGAAAATGTGCTCATAAATACCATTTCATTTACACTTTATGATTTCTACCTATTTTCCAGGATCTGATATTTCTTGATAGCAGCAATTATAACAATTGTAGTACAGACAATCCTTCCTTTGACCCAAGCAGTCGTATATGTGCACACATAGCAGTGTGTGCACAAGAAGGGACACATATGTACATACCCTCATCTTTCTTTACATATAGAAAGTGTTTTTCCTTAACAACTGAAAGAACATGAACTGTTAGTAAAACAGTGCAAAGAAAAATACATCATTTCTAAGTGTGACCAGTGTAAGCAAGATGTAATCATTGTTGGGACCACTGAAAATTGCATGACCAGCAATGATTTATTAGTAGTGCAGAATCCAGGGAAATACTCCCCTCTAAATTATTGTTTCCCTGGCTCTCAGTATTCAATAAAGTCCCAGCTTGAGCTGAGCCAGGGAATGTATTCTCTTCTCTATATTTGTCTGTGGTCTGCATTATCATTCACTATAATAATGCAATGTCCAAATATATTTTCTTGATCTGCAGATTTGAAAGCTTTTGTGGCCCCCTTTTTGACCCCTCCTCCCTCTTAGGAATTTCACAAATAAAGCACTAACTAACACTCACGTAATAAATTGCTCTCTTTCTTAGTTATATACTAGCTATATACTTTTTAAAAAAGGGCAGAG
>JAVCKT010013300.1:6582-21742 GCA_032273925.1 Rhynchotus rufescens
TCAGGCAGGAGTGTGAGAAATGTAGTATTTCTTTGCCATAGATCTTGTGGTTTTGAAGGAAGTAGACTTTAATTTTAGACTTAAGTGAAGTGCCTGTGAAATGGAGACTGATGGACACATAGCGGATCTCTTTACACTGTCATGGTAAGCAGGTCTGCAGAGCTTGCTCCTTGTGCTGAGATTGATAGTATCATCACAGGTCTTGGTTTGGTTTGGAATGTTATAGCTTAGTGTTCCTGTGAGCACCTAAGAAGGTATCCAGGTATTTCTTGTTACTAAAGTAGCTTTCCTGATAGCTGTTGCTCATGCAGAATATGAAAGAATCTTTTAATCTCTCAAGAAATATAAATGCTCATTTTCCAGTGAGAATTGTTCTCAGACAAGTCCTGTTGAGCATACTGCAAATTAACCAGCTAAAGAACTTGAGTAGCTGTGTTAACACAAGTATCAAAATTTGTTAATTTGGCATGGTATGTTTGTTAACTTTTCAAGCCGATTCAAAGATCACTGCTTAAGAGTGCTAAGCTCCTCTGCAAGAGGTTGTTACAAACTGTGAAATCTTGCAGTTAACTGATTTATTGTTTACTTCTCCAGAATCTGATAATTGGTGCATTTAAATATTGGCAGCTAATGCTTTTGGTATTGGAAAGCTAACACTTTTTTTTTTCTTCTAATAATAGAGGCTTTGAAATCCTATGTGTGGTTTGTTGCATTGGAGTCCATGGATCTGCCCTTGCCTTATTGTGAGGTTTTTTGGACAGTAGATTATGGTATTTGCTGGGGACTTGAAGTTGTGTCTTCTGTGGTAGGATTTCCATTTGTTGCTGTAACACATACAAACTCATTAACAAGTTGTAGGCCACGGGAGGTGGTCCCTTTGCTATAGGAGACATCTCAAGTGGATGATCTTCAGCGCAGCTGCCTCTGTCTCTGTCTCCTCATGTCAGGAGCTGACGGATCTAATTCTGTGAGCCTCCTAGTTAATGGCATTGTGAGCAGTGTAACTCAGAGGTAATCTTCGGTGTATTAAAATGCATTTTGCTATTCATGATATTTATCAAATAAGGTGTTATATCTAACGAGTGTGATGCTGCGCTCAAATAAATACTTGTATATAGCATATAACTTAAAAGAAATGAAAATATAAGTAGCTTCACAGTTGCTTTGTAGTGACGGAGAGAAATGGCTTTTGCTTGCTGGGTTGAATGGTAAGTGATGGAAACCCAGGGTGAACGTCCTCTCCAAGGGAAGAGAGAGCATTATGGTTTATATGATCAGATTCATGAAATCCTTAGTACATATATATTTCATAGGGATCTCATTTTTTTCCTCCCCTGTTTCTCGCTTCTTGTGTGAAAGCAGATAAAATAGAGAAGCAGCAGTGCTGCCTTGCAAGTGCTGTAGTAGGTTTCACTTTATAATTATCCCGCTCTGACATATTTATTCTTTCTTGTGGAAGTGGCGATGCAGATATTTAAGAACTCTTCTTGCACAAAAAAGCCCAATTTCCGCTCAGTACTTAATTAGCACTTGTTTATGACACGGCGTCTGATTTGATTTTCAAAACAAATTGCACAGTAAAGAGGCTGATATTTAAACTGTATAGTAACCACAGCTCCAGCTGTGACTCAAATATTGTAAGCCTTCAGGGGTTGTGTTTAGGCTTAGAAAATAGGAACTCAGGCCTGTAATTAAATGTCCTCTAAAAAATCAGCCTTTTGTAGGGAAGGAATGAGGGCACCACTGGATTTTAAATGACTGACTTGTTCTCAGAAATCGTATTGTTTTAGGTCTTGGTATGGACTGCACAAATCAAATGAATTAAAAATAAGAGGGTAGTTGGCTTAAAATCAATTAAGGCTTATGGGGAGGGGGAGAGAAAGGCAAACATGATTCTAGTCCATGGGGTTATAAATGATTACAGTCTTAATAGATAGTGGTATATGTTCTGTGGACATAAAGAAATACTACAGAGGTATTTCATGCAGGATAAAATTGCATTTCAGAACTGCAAGTAAATGTCTGGTTCTGGAATAAGTCATGGTGTTGGAAAACTTCTTTTTTAAAAGCAAATTCTTAATAATAAACTTAAAAGGGAGTAGTCAGGCTGCTATTATAAATTGGTTGCATAGATAAGGCTGGGAAATATCCACAAAATGGCATGATAAAAGTTGCCAGTTTGAATACTTTCCAAGGTCTTTTTTGAGAAAGGCAAATACAGTGCTGTGTATTTCGGAAAAAAAAGAGGAAAATTACCCTAGCAGTCTAGCTTCTAATCATGTAAAATGCTGAAGCAGATGTTCAGTGAAAATATTACTCTTATGGATGATATTGCAACCATGAGCCTAAACAGTGTGTGTTCATGAAAATACAAAAAATAAAATGAGTAGCTCTTGCTGGGCAATTAATTGTATTGTGCTAGAATTGCCTTGAATGGATCATAATCATGAAAGATTTGAGTGTTGATTGGTGAAAGAGAACTACTTTCAGACAAGATAAATGTCTATGTCCTGGGTTTTTAAAAGCTGTATATATTTGGGGGTGGCATTATTTTATTTACTTTTTTTTTTGTCAAGTGCATGTGGGTTCCTCTCTTAGCTGCATATTTGCTGTCATTGGGACCCCAGAATTTGGAGAGGTTTAACCAGATGCCCTCACCTACTTGCTTGTGTGGGTGGAAGCAGGCAGTCTTAGGGAGAATCACACAAATCCGAAATTCAGGAGTTTGGCTGTAAAATCGAGCTTAGTCCAGGGCAAATCCATGTGAATTAAATGCTCTCAAGTCAGAGCTCAGAGGTTTTCAGTAAGATTTGCTTTTCTGTCGGTGCTTGCATTTAAGTCAATGGGGCTTATGCTCCTAAAGGCTCACTAGTGCACAGATACCACTGCAGTGTCTTAAGCAGCAGGATGAGGATAGTAACATAACTTATACTGATGAGATTTCCTCCTATATAGTTTATTTTCCTCTTAGGTATAGATAGGCTTAGCAAATGTAAAATCACCTAAGTGAGTTGTACCTGCTCTGTAGCTGTAGTGCAGAGGAGTGGGTGGTGGTGTCTGGGTTTGTCCTGTTTGAATTTTTAGCCTGTGGATAACGAAAATTAAATAGGGTTTACAGCTACTGAAAGTTCTGATGGCTTTCTTTGCTAATATTCAGGCAATGTTGTTCTGAAGTCACAAAGATGTTAATAAAGAGTTGTCTAAATAAAATACGTGTTTATCTTTCTTATAGGAGACAGTTCTGCACGGAAGCAATCCTACTGATGGCAGTAGTTCTGTTAATATATTTACATGTTTGCAGGACCCAAGTCTTCAAGTTAAATGGTTTAAATCAGTCTCTTAAATCAATTACACTGCTCCAGACTGAAGGGCTTTGCAAATGCTAAGCAGCCTGCCAGTCTTAAGAGTCCTGTTATCCTTTAATATGTAGGTTAGGTGAACAAAACAAAGAGGGAAGTCATTTTTTTTTGAATTTGTTGTGTGTACCTGGGCAGATCTGAGAGTGGTATTCAGGTCTCCTTGCTCCTAAAACTGTGATTTAACCTTAAGATCTTTTTTTCTACTTGTTTATGATGAATTTATTAGTATTTGTTTCTTAATGGGTGTACAGTGTTGCACTACATCAAAAAAGCAATCAAAGTGCTTGAATCAAAGGTAAAAATACAGGTTTCTACAGACTTCTTACTAGATAGGGAGCACTGCAGGTAGATTCTTCCTTTTCAAAATGTGTAGAAATGTCTGTGATTCTTCTCAGCAGTCCTTTGAGGTGGCTTAAATAAGTGTTGTCCTCATTTTACAGTAGTAGAGAGACTAACCACCCATGAAGTTAGTGCTGAACTAAGGATTAAGTCTCGGAGCGTGGTGCTTCTAGTAGCATAATGAGTCCCCTAAAACATACTTTGTTAATGCGTTAAGTATCACAAGTCCAAGCTCAGCAGGTGAAAGCAGTAACCAGATACACTTGACTTTAATTTATCAGTACGATGGTGGTTATTAAAGTTCCTGGTTAACTGGGATTGCTGGCCAGGACACCAGGGTGCAATCTTGCTTCTGCTTGGAAAGATTTAGGAGGATTTCAGCTTAAAACATCAAAGAGGAAAAATAGCTTATGTTTTAAGTCTGTTATGAAATACTTGTAGGGATACTTTTTAGAGGACAGACTTTAGTATGTTCTGGTGGTTGGAATTTGAGATAAAAATCAGGCTTGGCTATCACTGTAGCTGTGAAGGTTGTGTGTTCAGCACTGACACAGTTTTCTGCTCAATCCAGCTGTATATTATACCATGTTCCAAGTACCAGGGTAGGTGCAGTTGGTACTAAATATTGCGTTGACCCAAGAACAAATGGGAATAAACTCACCTGGAACATACTTAGCCTGAAAATTTTAGAAGTTTCCAGCCTTCCAAATGCAGTGGTGGGGATCTGCACCTGCTACCTGGGAGAGGAATACTATGAATTGATGAAGAAATTGCAAAATAGTTGTGTGCAGTAAAGAAGGAAGGAAAGGACTCTGGACATGGGGCCTGAGGGTGTCTGCATGGTCCTGTTGCTTAGATATGACTTAAATTTCTAAGCAGCTCATTTTGGGAGGGGGGTTAGGAGGTGCACGGTTGAATCCACATGATTGTGAAAATACCTTTGAACTGCCAATGGATCTAACAGGTAACGTAAGTGAAATGTTCCTTTTTTTTTTTTTCCCTCTAGCTGTAAGTTATGTCTCACTATCTCAGTGCAATTGGATGTCTTGCCTTTTCCTTAACTGGCTGAGGGAGGGAGGGAAGCAAACGGGTGGAGATTATGTTTGTCTATCACTTTGAGGTGTAATTTATGACAGTGTGTTGAGCGTCGCTTCTGGTTACCCCATGTTGAGGCTGCACCTCTTCGGGGATTTTCCTTAATCTTTACACATTGCCCTGTGCCTCGGGCAGCCACACGGGGGTTAGTGCCTGTAAAAACACTCTCATAGCTTGACTGCTGCTGTTTTGATACCATTTAGCTTTACATACTGGCAAAGGTATTAATGAGCATTGGTTTCTGCTGCTGCACCTGCCACAGGGACAGTGCTTATGCACGTGTATTTGTGTCAGAATTTTAAAGAAATATCTGTATATAGGATTGAAATGTACAATGGTAGAAAATGTAAAAATAGTTTTATGAGCAAAGTGTTCTTAAAGGAGCTGATACTAGAGTAGTAATTAATCAAGAACTTACTTGGGGGCTGAACCTGCGTATGTGGTTTAAGAAATCTGCATTGTTTAAGATAATCCAAACTTTAGACTTAGGTTAGCTAGGTCGCAGTGTAAAAGGAGGTCTCTCTTTATGTCTATTCTCTCCTAGCCCCGAATACACATGCCAAAAGATGGATTCCAACTTATATCTTCTGGATACCAAGCATGGCTAAAGCAGGTTGGACTGTATTATTGTTATTCATCTCATGTGAGGGACTGTGTTGGACACCTGTGCTTGTCTCATTAGTGAAGTACATAAATGAGGGCGTAATGAAGTTACGGTGCCATGTTAGCCGATACCCTTCATAGCCATCACTGTTCTGTGTGTCTGCATGCTGTGTTTGTGCACCATTTTCTCACCAGTCTGATGAATGTGCACTCACTGTAAATGCAAGTTAAAAACGCAGTCACCTGAGAGAGAAAAAGGTCAGAGTCTGAAAAGAAATCTGCAACAAGACCTCAAATTACAGAATTAAAATGGACCTTCAGATGGAAAGCTGCATGGCAGTGCTTGTTGCTGGTAATAATGGGGAGGCCAATGGGTTAAAACACATGAGAATTGCATCTAGGCAGAGTCACATCTGACTGGGCGAAACCAGGGCGGCCACTTGCTCCCATCACATCGCAATTGTGCAGCTTGACACACTCTGACACTGTGGGGACTCCCCACTCGGACGTGGCCTCGTGTGATATTGCTCTGGCTGTTATTAAAGGCCGGGCTTTAGATGTCTCAGCAGCCCGGCTCCAGCAATTGCTGTCAGCTTCTCACTTTTGTGAGTGAAAAATCCTCCCTTCAGGAAAAGAAGAAGAAGAGGGAAAAAAAAAAAAGCTTAATTTACAATTTGCCTTATAGAAATCTCATCAGCATACATGTATCTTCGTGAGAGAGCCCGGCGTCCTTGAGAAGGTATAGCTTAACGTGGCTGGTTTTGTGGAAAGCCTGACTGATTGTGGTGGTGTGACAATGGAGGCTGGAAACAGCACGGAGAAGCTGCATCCTGTTGTCCTGGCAACTGGCGATGTGAAAAGGATGAAACGTGGTCAGGAAGGGATACCTAGCACCCGCAGAAACAAAGATCCCCGCCCCTTGGGTTGAATGGGAGAGAACCAAAACCAACCGCCAACCAAAACCACTCAAAATGCCCACGTTTCACTGGTGTGGATGGATTTGGTTCTGCCCAGCATTGTCTCCATATCCTACAGGTAGTAAGTGTCCACTTGCTTGTGCAAGTTGCTCCCTGCTGTCAGCCCGCATCGATTCCAGTGAAATAGAGAAGAACCCGACTGCTTGGAAGCTGGTGGGGATTGAGCCCTCTGTTCCATTGCGAGCCATTGCGTTGTGTGAGTGATGGGCCGCAGAGGCACAGGGTGGTCTGGAGCTTCTCTCCCACAGACTGTCTCTCTCCCTCACGCAGGCTGTGCCGGTGAAGGGCAGCTGGGAGGTAGAAGCTCATGTTTTCTTGATTTAAACTTTGCTGAGCTGGAGGCAGTGTGTCTCAGAGGGATGGCAACTCCGCAATTAATGCCTGACAGAGCTCAAGTTAGTTGACATATGGGGCATGGCACCAGTTTCCTTTTCTTATGAGGTGGGCTGGGAGAACAAAAGGGAAAGGATTGTGTGTGTTTTCTGTTCCCTTTTACCTCTGAGGCAGACAGACCTGCATCTGTTCTTATTACATTGCACTGCCAGTGCTGTGACGCAGGTGAGATGTTTGCATTTTGCCTCTGAAAAATACAGAAGAGGGGGGAAAAAAACAACAACTTGTTGCCTTTCACAGGGAGCCTTTCACATTAAGCAAACTCAAAACAAGCGGAGCAAGTTCTTCTATTTGTGCATTTTTGTGTGTGTCTGCTTTCCTTTTGGTTTTAGTTGACTGTTATTGGTTCTAAAGTCTTTATCTTAAATCTCCCTACTCCCCCTTGATTCCAGGTAAGGGTATAAACCTGAGCTCATCTCATCAGCAGATGCTGTCATGGAAATAGCTCTGCTATTCCAATTTCAGTGCTGTCATTTCACCATGGGAAGTCTGCGGATAAGGGAGTTGATATGTAAGAGTGGACACTTGCTCAAAAGAAAGAGCTCTTGTGAGAAGTAGAGATGTTTTTAAAGAAAATAAATGCAGAGGTCAGATTGGTGTAGGGCATCCAAAGGCCTTGCTTGTGAAATTCCTCAAGCAGTGTGTTGGCAAGAAAGACTCTTAAATAAAACCACTAATGTGAATATACATCCAGATGGAGTAGTGTCTGTGCACCGAGTTTATCCCTCCTTGGCTCTGTGTGAGTGTTTAACAGAAACCTAAAGTAATGATTTTTTTCCTCGGTGTAGCCGAGTATTGATCTGCCGCCTGGTTTATGCAGGGCGTGAGAAGTATCTCAGTAACACATTGTATTAATGTGGGCTAAAAGCAGTTTATATTCCAAATGAGGTGGAGGAAGATGGAGTTCTGCAAGAGCAGACACATACTATAAATATCCATAAAACTGACAATTTTATCTAAAAACAGTGCAGGCTGGATTTGCGTATTTTCAGCCTACTTAAACTGGAGCTAATAGTTGAACACTACCTGAGCATGGGTCGCCCACACTGATGCCATTACCCCCTGCCCTTTAATGGCAGGTTTTTATATTTAATGTTGCTGTGCTGCAGTGGAAGAGTTGTCTTGTGTTTGCATGAGGGCTAGAGGAAACACAATATTAATGGCCAGGATACAAGACGCTTTCAAGAACAGGGTTTCTAAGGTGTAAAGCTCCCTTTCCTCTGGCTTGTTTCCTGTGAGTTTATCCTTTAGAAAAAGCCAAATACCTGCAGTTATTTTATTCAGCCTCCATCTTCATTTAAACCTTTCTTTGAATGGTCACATTGTGTTTCTAGCAGCCTGTAACATCCCATCTCCTACCTATTTACCCCTTTGAAGAGGAGCTGCAGTCAACTTCTAAGGCAGGGCTCTGTGTGTGCGTGTTAATTTGTGTATAAATGTGATCAGTAGGCATGACGTACTCCAATTCCTATATTATGTTGAAGCCTTTTTCAACTAAAGTGTAAAATTGCAAATTAAGCTCTTAATTAGCTGAAACACTTGCAAAACGTTGCTTTGATTGTATTAATGGGGAAATTAAAAGTATAATATTTAGGTGGTTTGTGACACATGGTAATTCAGAGTTAAAGCGAATCCCTTCCCTTCGTGTGCTGTTGTGAGCAAGTGTAGCACATAGGCTGTGTAATATAACGCACTCATCTGAGCCGTCCTGCCTCCCACCAGCTCTTGGAGCAGGATTTTTAGAGCCGAGATATAAACCCGTAAATATGTTTTATACTGGCGATTCCTGATGCTACCTTAACTAGATTGGTGCCAACATAGGCCAGTATAATTGAACAAGGCATTTGAGATATTAATGGTCTGCACTACAGCCAAGCCAGCTGGAAACCAGAGTATTAAAAAGCAGGAGCGTGGTGAAAACAGGAGTCTTCCATTAGAACTGCTCTTTCCCAAATAAAACAACTGGGGTTTTTGCAAAATGAGGCCTTGAACATGATGAAGCAACTGTGTTTTCTTATGAAATGCTCCTGGTCTTATTTACAAAAATCCAATTTTAAGCCTTTAAATACTCTTATGCTTTAGACCTTGATGTGAGGTTACTCTTAGCAAGTTTGAATAGGGCTGCCTTTTATTACTGCCATCGTCGGTGTTGCTTAAAGCAGCACCAACACAGGTTTCTACTTGTCACGTTCCTGAAGAAGGGCATGGCACCTGGATCTGACAGCTCTGCAGGTGCACTGGTGTTTGGGTTTGTCAGCTTCATGGATTAAAGAGCTACAGTTATGAAAACAGGAGTATTGTCTGGTTCAGATACAATCTGCACAAGCTCCCTCAAGCACTTGGCAACTAAGGGTCTCCTGCATGTTATAGATGGGAAGCTGGCCCTTTTCTGGGACACGTAACTCTTGTTGATCTTGAATCCCAGAGGTTGAACAGCTCCTGTAACCTGTAACCACTTTTTGGGGAAAACATTTCTTCACAAAGGTGTATGTAAAAGCTGTGATGTGATCCTCCTGGATCCTGCTCAGGTAAGAAATGCTTTGGATGATCTGAATATACATAAACAGGCCCTTTTGGATATCTGATATGTAAGAGTAGTTAGGGAGCTAGAGTCTCATGTTAAAAGTTACTGTAAGGTAGGGAGTTACCAGAGGATTAAAGGAATGTCTGCATAATGGGCATGTTCAGGAAAATTGCCTGGGCAATTACAGGGGAGGTGGGAGGCTGCAGGAATCGTTCACAGAGCTCTGAGCCGCTCGTGCCCAGCGGCGCTTGCTGGACCTGTTAACCCCCCAGCCACAGGGTGCGGAGGGAAACCCCTGCTCTGAATGCCCTGAGCTCTTCCAGGGTTAAGATGGTTTGCAGACAGTTCCTACAATATCCGAGAAAGACGTTCTCCTCTTCTTGTAAGTGAGATTCTGGGTTGGCTTGTGGGCAGTTTTTGACAACACTTAAAAGGTCTTTTAGCAGTCCCGTGCAATGGCTTCTATTATAGCAAACTAGGAACAGCAGCCACTTTTAGTCGTCCCCAGACACATTTGCAGAAATGTGGCGACAAGGTCTGAACATAATAGCAACTAAAAATGGTGCAAAGGAGTTTTCTGATGGCCACAGCCCATTGCTCATCGTGATTCTGGTGCAGGATGTGGCCGCTAGAGCTGGAAGTTTGTGGGCTAGGGGAGCCCTGAGAGACCCTTCTCACTCGAATTCCGAGCAATAACTTCAGCTTCTCACAGGGAAAAACTGCCAAGAAGTCAATGGCAAAGCAAATCACAATTGTCTTGTTTTAAAACACTGAGTAACGGGGAGCAGTGGTGTGGGATGGAAGGAGGTATAAGCTTGAATTGTACATTTCTGGCTATTGTTTTTGGCTTAATTAAGACTTACAGCTCATTAACATTTTCCTTATTTTAAAATGAAAACACACAAAAAAACTTTTGGAGAAAGTTGGGAAAGTATTAATTTGCTCTGAGCCCTGCTGGTCTCTTTGGTAAGTTCATAATTAGGCAGGATTTTTTTTTTAAATGGGTATTCTTGTCTCTCAGGTATATAACTGTTCCATAAGTGGTGAATCTGTATTCATATGTTAGGGGTTTTAAAGGCATATTATTTACACAATTCACTGGAATGGCTCCTCTGGAAGCAGGGTGGCTCTCTTATGTAATTATGTATTTAGTATGCTTTGTATCCAATGTTGTGGGGGGAAAAAAAGAAGGAAAGAAAGAAGCCCCACATACAACTACTGAAATACAACTAAAAGAGAGAGGGGGGGAAAATTGCTGTTCGTTCTGTTCTTACAGTTTTTTTAATGTTCAGTCATATACCTGTTTCCCCAATGAGAAGCGTTACTCTTGCTAAAAAATTAAATGTATTTGGCAGTTCTTGAGTTGTGGAAGTACAAAATACACCCTAGGAATTTCTTATCATTTCCCCCCCCATCCCCTTTCTTTTCAGTCAGGTGTTCTCTTTGATTAAATATATTTATTTACATGTTACACATATATAAAAAACACAAATCATGCATAATGTGTGTGCCTATTTATGTGCATATATTTTTGTATACATACACATGCATATATATGCATACTTTTATTTATACACCTAAGATTTACTTTGTGTGTATATGTAAATAAAAGATTAAAAGAATGAAAAAGCAAGGAGAGGAACTGAAATGTCACGTTTTAGCTGTAAGTAAATGTCTGCAATTGTTACTAAGCCTCACAAGTTCAACCTTTGCAGTAATACTTCATAGAAGATATAGATGTCTGATGGCAGGAAAAAGTGCTCACTGGACACATAGGAAGCAAAGCGTGTTTTATTTTTGGCACTGACTTAAATATGTGGCCAAAAAAAAGCATTATTTTTGGCACTGACTTAAATATGTGGCCGAAAAAAAGCACAGGAGGAACTGAGTGGGAATCGAGAGTACTGAGGCTTGTTCTGTTTATCTCTGTGTTATTTGATTTTAAGAAATATGCGACTGTGAGAAGTAGGAATCCTACTAGCACCTCAACATGCATGTCTGGTAAAGCATCATAAGGGATTGAGATTCCTTAGGTGCATTTCCTACTTATTTTTAGAAAGTATGCAGGAAACAATACTCTGAAAACTTTTTTCCCTTTTTTTTTTTTTTCCTCCCCCAAGGCCAGCTATCCCATTTTCTCTTTCTGAAGTGCTGACAGCAAAAAATGGGGAAAGATCTGCCTCATCCTACCAAGGTTAGGCCTTGCTGGGGTAGCTTTATTACCCTTCGGAGTATCTCTTACATTTTATTTGCTCCAGTTTGGGTGGCAGAATTTCTCGTGGTTATTTTCCCTCCTTGTTCTCCTTACTTTAATAGCCCCAACTTGTGCCCTGTTTCGCTTTACACAACCTTATCCTGTTTCCTCGCTCACGGGCAGCTGGATCAACCAGAAAAATCCCCTTTCTCTCAGTATTGAAATTCTTCAGCTCTTGTCCACATGTCTCATTCTGCTTAGGCTCCTGAATAAACACTGGGGGAACAGGATCTTAATGCTCATTTGCAAAGAGAAGCAGAAATTGCTTTATCATTAGAATTGAGCCACATAAAGCACCGGGCACTGTACTAAGAAGAAGAAGAATTGTGAATGAGGACAGGGCTGTAATTAATGTGCTTAGCAGCTGAACTTGGCATGGGGTAATCAAAAATCAGGGTTTTTTTGTGTGGCTTTGCCCCTAACTTCAAGATATGCAAACATACGAGTTGCTTTGCTTGTAAATCCAAGTTGTTTTAGGTCACAAAGGTTATCTTCTATGTGCATGTAAACATGTAGGTTATCATAAGATGGAGCGAAGGCCTCCGACGTGGATAATAGATTGTTTCACCTTTGTTGTCCTGCATTTTAACGTATCAACATATTAAGGATTAATACTATACTGCTGCATAATTCACTTCTAGCTATTTTTAAAGAAAATTAATTTTCTATTTTTTGTTTACAGTGAGTCCCTACTTCGTATTTTCACACCTTTTGTGTACTCTGTAAATTGTAATAGTCCAAGAACTTTTGTTTTTCACCATGTAGGACCACTTAGTTTTACACAGAAGGTGATATATTTCTGACCTGTAACACAATTTCCCAAAACTGTATTAGCTACCTCTAGTATATTGTATTTGCCGAAGGACCAGAAGAGAACAAATTTGATAAAAAAGGACGAAAAACGTCTGAAATTGTAATGTATAATCTTGTAATGCAATAGCAAATAATAAAATTAAATCATTTTGAACACTGGAAAAAATTTAGCCATTGAATGTGGGCTGAGATTTATCTTTAGTACATCAAGTAATTAGAATAGAGGGTGGGTTATTGGTGGCAAAAATACCTGATCTAGTCAAAAATCTTCTTAAGACGCAGTTGCAAGGGTGATTGAACAGGCCCAGGTGTGGCCTCAGCTTGTGGCTGTTGCACACCCAGCGAGAGCTGCTCGCCTGTTTTAATTCAAAATACAGCAAGTCCCTTTTAACCACCAGTGGTGCTGCTGGTGCCGGTTCCTGCCAGGAGCAGGACGCTGGTCTTGTTTGAAACTGTTTCCTCTATTTGATGGGAAAATGTATTTTGGGGAATAAGGGAGAGGATGTCATGGGAGGAAGAAAAGGAGGTTTTGTGCCACCAGTCCCTGTCTGGCACCGGGATGTGAGTGAATCCTGCTGCGTCCCAGCACAGCCCCTAGTGACACCCGTGCTGCCGTGTCCGTGACCTGAAGGAGCAGCCCTGTGAGTCGCTGTGGCTTCGGGACGGGGTTTTGCCAGTGACCTGCAAGGCAGTGGAGCCTGAGCCCGTCCCTCGTTGGTGGCACCAAGGGGACAAACGTGAGCGCTGGCCCTGCGACCTGCTCGCATGGTGCCTGCTGGGGGCTGCAGCCATCGGGAGGTAAATGAAGTTGTTCTGTTGGGTCACTCCTGATTTACACACAAGCTGTTTCCTCCGAAGCACCTGGGGCCTTTTGTTCACACTTGTGAATAAGCCTCTTTCAGGCACCAGCAGTAATTTAGAGCTCTGCTTCCTTCAATAGGTAAAAGGCAAGTAGGGGAGCGACAGTTTTTCCTCTTTGTGTGTGCAACTCTACACATTTATTTGCTTTATTTAAGAGAGGTAATGGGACTTGACCAGTAATAGAAATTCTGTTATATACTGGGGTAGATTCAGAAGCCATCTGAGGTGTCGCTTATTTTCTGTGGTGTGCTTCCTAGATATGGGATAAAATGAAGCAGCAGAAATAAATACATGGGCAAGAATATCCTCAGGCACGGGTCATTCTGCTGAAGAGACCTCCAGGAATTTCCTTTAACGTGGCAATTTTAGAGGAGGACATTACTCTTCAAGGGCTCTAGCAGAGAGGGGTATGTTTACATTTGCAGACTGTCTGTCCCTTCTTTCCCCCAAATCCGTATCTGCTTCTTGTAGTTACTCAGACTGATTTGAGCCATAATTTTGCATAACCTTTGAGGCAGCATAGGCTAGCATTGCCACTGACACAAGTGGCCCTCGTTTTCTTGCCTCAGTGTCTTTTCATGCCTTGAACCCCTCTTCAAGGTGGTAGCTTTTATTTTGCTCACCTACCTTGAATTGCAGTCTGCAATTCAGCCGGCTCCTAGAAAGAGAAGGCCTGGGAGGAGGGAATTAATAACTGGGGCAAGACTTTAATAGGTCTTAATTTCTTATTATGAATTTGTACAGAGATGTGAATCCTAGATTGGGTCAATGGTAGGTGGCTGAATGCAGGTGCAGTGAACGGGCTTTGCATTAGCAAAGCCTCGTGGTTTGTTACTCCTTCGATTCTGTGACTTTCTTTTTCGGAGGTGCTGTGAAACAACTTCATTTAAGTTAATGCACTATTAAACTGGTGAGATGCTTAAATATAAAGGTCAGCTTGTTTACGGTTTTGTATTGCTAATGATCACAGTATCTTAAGAGCTGGAGTGACGTGTTGCATTGCAAATAAACAACAAAAAATCCTGGGATTTGTAAGGGTTTCGTGTGTGGGATGGAGTGTTCTTAAAGTCGAGATAGCAAACAAGGAAATATGGCTCAGATTTTGTCTGGTTATGATCCTTCAGCCATAGTTCTTTGTCCATCAGAAAAGGCATCATCTACGTTTCCTTGTTAGGTTTAATATGATGCAGATCCTAAAACTGAAGAAATCGATTATTTAGTTTTGCTTTTTATTTTTTTTTCCCATAAAGAAAATGTGAGAGAAAGAAATGTAAAGTATTGTAAATGTTTTAGGAGCACTTTCATACAGGTTATACTGCCCGTAATCTTGTGACTCTATTTCTGGAACAGAAGCGTGAACAGCAACACAGGGCACCAAAGAACCTGCTGACGGACAGGGTTAATCCCCATGTCTCTTCCATGTAGATGCCTGGTAACAAAGTAGGGATGTTGGTGATCCCACTGCTTTCTGCTCATTCAAGGACTGCTTGCATAGCTCCTACATAGTCACTTAGAGCAAGATTTCTAGTTCTGTTAAGAGCAAGGAGAAACAGGCTCAAAAGGCAGCTGTCATTCCATACCCATTCCAGCTGCCCCTTCCACTCAAGTTTCCTACCATCCCCCCTTGAAAAAAAACTTCATGTGGAGGGGGGTGCAAATATGAAATTTCTGGCTTCTAAGATATCACATCCTGTAGTTCTTATAATTGGCTGCCCATTTAAAATATACTTTTTCCTGCCTTACCAGTACTTAGACAAATGCAGCCATTGTGAGAGCAGTTTTTATCCTAATGCATCCTTCAATCTAATAGCTGGGAGTTAACATGAACAAGCAACTCTGTATATTCCAGGGTGTAATAGCTCTATCAAAATAAACAGTTTTCTGCATTTGGCTGCTGTGGCTCTTCTTTTGTATTTAGTGTGTTTGAAAGAACAGAGTATTT
>JAVCKT010013301.1:0-11994 GCA_032273925.1 Rhynchotus rufescens
TATAAAGAAGCAAAAAGGCAGAAACAAAGCCCATCCTCCAAGAAATGTGTCTTCTCAAACAGTATTAATGAATGTGAGAGGATTAACTGAGATAAGACAGCATCTTGAAAAGACTCATCCTCAACAGGTTAATTTTGGGAAGCGATGAATTCTACTCTTAATGCTTCATTTAGCCTGTTAAATTTTTAATATACTTATCAAGGTGACAGGGATAATAAAAGAAAGTGCGTAGTGGGAATTTATGTTATTTGATTCATTTCCATTGTCATTAGATGCCCATGAAAAGATTAATCTGAGCAAATATAGATGGCTACAAAGAATGAGTCGTTTATGTTTTCCTCCTGGTCAGTAGAGAATGGTGTAGTTTTAGGTGAAATCATATCACCCTAAAGTCAGTGGCACTACTTGACAGAAAAAAAAATATTTAACTGTTCTTAACATGCCTCTTTCTCCCCAGTGACTATCAGTATACTATGTGAAAGTGTCCAGATAGATGTAAAGATGTATCTATCAAATGTAAATATTTGTTTAGTCTTATTCATCTTATTGGATAAATTTCATATCCCATGACTGCTGGGCTTCATATTGTGCCTCCAAACTCTAAGCAATAAAACTTTTGATATTTTTTCACACAATTTATGTGAATTAAATGATTTGAGCTTTTTTTTTTCCACAGAAGCTTCTAGAAAGTGCATTTGCATTTAGCAAATCGACAGTGTTACAAGTACATTTGTAAATGAAGTGCCTAATCTAGCATTGACAGTCCTTTGAAAATTAAGTCAATCATACTCAGAAAGGCAATATGCACATATTTGGGGCAGCCTTCCAGTTGTGGTCAACCAGAAATAGTTAACTCATCAACTCCCAATCTGTAAGCCCATTCACGTGATACACAAATCATTGAAAAACGTCGCTCATAACCAAGATGTCTGAGTTATGAGCTTTGTTGCATGCTGAGTTTTACTCAACAGCTCATAAGCTGCAAAGAAATATTCCATGCTTTTCTCTCTTGCATTTCCACCCATGCATTTGGGTAATGTCATGTGCACTTCCCACTCCACGAGTCATAGACATTTTAGAAATAAAGTATATAGCAGTGAACAATACATGGAATGGAAAACAGGAGCTTTCATCCCATAATGTTGTACAGCAGAAAGCATTACATCTCACAGTGGTAATAAAACCTATACACACACACAAAAAAGGAAACTGTTCTTTCCTCCTCTTTTTTAAGCAGCTTGCAAATATAATCAGCTCTCCCAATATAACTCTCCCTGCAACATAACAAACTGATGACTTAAAAATGTGCACACAGGCACAAAAACAGAAACATGTGTGGATCGTAAGTGTAATCCACATTCCCTGAACTCAAAGAAACTGTTGGGAGAGATGGAATTTACCAAGGGTGCTTTAATTTCTCATTCTTTCACTACCAACATGACTTAATGCAAACTACAAAGCTCCATTCCACAAATCCAGAGAGCCAGCAGTTTCACATCATTCCCCAAATGCCTGACCAGCTACAGAGGCTTCTGCCAAAAAGAAGAGAATATTCATTTTCTTTCTTTCTTCCAGTAAATCTACTAGACAATTGAATTAGGAAGATGAGTAAAATCATTTTAAAGAGAAAGTTGTAATTATGGTATTGTCAAGGAAGAAATATATTCCGAAACATAAATGAGGGAGTATTTTTCAGTAACCCTCTTACCCTTTAGCTTTTTATTTTCAGTTTAGAATAATTTTTGCTTAAGAGAAAAAATTGTTATCTTGTGGCAATTCAAAACTGGAAACTCAAGTCTTTGAAAGGCAACAAACTCCAATACTGTGCAGAAGCAAGAATTTTGAGAAATTTATTAAAAATTTTATCCCTTTGCATGTCAGGCCACCTTCAATTGGAAAAAATATTTTACACAGACTGAGCAGACAAGAATCTGTCACAGTGTGGAAAAAAAATACAATAAACCCAATACAAAATCAAAAAGGTAGAAAAAACTCCAAATAGCCCAAAATTTTTGGTATTGAAAAGGTGCCAATGGAGTATACTCAGAAATTTTTAATTTTTATTCTCTTACCCAACTTTAGCTGTGGTAAGTCAGGAATCTCCTTCATTATTAAGGTGTAGTACATGTGAAGTCCTCTATGAGCATTCAAGAGCAGAAGACACAGGTCCTTATGCCATTTGTATGCATGCTGCATGCAGTTTTCTGAAGGAACATAAAAACTACCCTATATAACAAAA
Organism: Rhynchotus rufescens; assembly: GCA_032273925.1. Taxonomy (NCBI): domain Eukaryota; kingdom Metazoa; phylum Chordata; class Aves; order Tinamiformes; family Tinamidae; genus Rhynchotus; species Rhynchotus rufescens. The sequence continues at coordinate 2,240 of JAVCKT010013301.1, forward strand.
GCAGTAAGAAAAATACAGAAATTAAAATTCATACTCTCCTTTTGTTGTAGAGCTTTTCAAATAAACAATTTTGGGCAGCCTAATTTCTAATGAAGCAAGCATCCCCAAAGAGAGACTTTAAACATTCCTAGATGTACCTCCTAGGCAGTTAACTAAACTGACCTATATTTTACATGTACAACACTGTATGTACATTTTTGCCAAACTATAGAAAAAATATTAGGTTCCAAGAATAGTGCCATACTACAAAAATATATCGTGTGACACATTATGAAACCTTGCCCACTCCTCCTATCTACTAATGTAAGCTACGGTGTACTCTGGGAGCAAAACCTGGATGAGTAGCTCTTATGTGCAATGATATTTTACTAGGCAGACTATAATCCATTTAATAAAAAAACAAACAAACAAACAAACAAAAAAAACCCTCTTGCATACTTAGGGCATGAGCTGAATATTCATTGGGGCATATAAACCAAAAAATTTCAATTCTGTCAAAAAACATTTATTTCTAGAAGTTATGGCAAATGCGTGTAAGTACTTGCAATCCAGTGATAGGTGGATCATCGTTGGTTCTAGTTGCCCCACACAGGAGGAATTTTTCTTCTGCTGACTTTGGGGGAGGAGAAGGAGTTATAAGGAAAGAGAAGTGAAGAAACAACCAAGTGCTCTTTCCTTGACCTTTTATTTTATTTAATTTTTTTTCTAAGCAAAGGCACCAGATTAGGATTCTCACTGATGCATGACTATTTAACAGCATGATTGATCTGCAAATTACTCTACTGCTGATCAGTGATGGATTAAGAATACTACATCTTCTCTTATACCTGAACACAAACATCTTTCCTTATAGGCTGAGATCAAATTTTATGAAGATGGCTACATTCACCGTTTGGTTATGAGTCCATTTTTTGACACTGAGTGCTTTATATTGAGTATATTATATTTGAGTTGAGTCAAATATCTCATAAAGTATATGCCTCCAGGAGCAACAGTGAAGACCACATACCAACCACATGCCTGTGGACCTCCTGTACTGTTATATTCCTAAAGCCTGTATTGTCTGGCTTTTAGCCTTTACCACATGGCTCTTAGCTTGAGCTGGAGTGTTTTCTCCATCTTTTTTGTGCAGACAATGAGATGAGAAGACATATGCTAGTGTTTTGCAATAGACTTAAAGGAGTCTGCCTATCTAGATCACAGAAGCAATTGATGAAAATAAAAAGAGTTGTTACAGCTTGGAAGGCTTCAGAAATCTTCAACCTCAGCATGAATCTATTGTCTACTTCCATAACAGAAGAAATAAAAAGGGAACATAAAGAAACTCTCCTAGAAATAGTAGAAAATTAGAAGGGGATTGACATATAATGTCATGAAAAATATATGTCCCGTAACATAAACCATTGCTGATTTTTTTTTAGGCTAGAATTAATCTGGTATGTTAATGCTACACTGGCAAGTAGAAGGAAAAATGTGAGACAATTTAATACTTCCTATCAATACTATAACATGGTATTATTACACAACACATATTAACAGGAATATTTGTAGTCGTTCTTGACAGAAGTTGTTGCTTGAAGCTAAATATAAACAAAAGAATAGAAACATGCAACTGCAGGTGGTCTCAAAAATGTGTGAATTAAAGTCCTCAAAAATCTATCAATTAGCTCTAATAGAATTAATGTTTGCCTACTTTCTATATACTGCCTTTTCAATTCTGATTTCATCTGAATTATTAAAGTTTCTTAGAGATCAGGTAATTCAAGCTACTGAAGCATATTATCTAGGAGAATATATTTCACAAAGATTTACACAGTGGCAAATGTAAAAATGTAAAAAAGGAATAATTCCAAGCATTTAGCTTACTGAACATGTTTTGATAGCATAATTTAGTCATCCCTAGAATTCTAGAACAATTTGCATTGGACGGGATCTCCGGAGATCTTCTAGCCCAATATTGTTCAGGCCAGTGTCCATCTGAGTCTTGAACACTTCCCTGGGAAAACTGTTTTAATATTTGACCACTCCCATAGTATTTTTTCCCCCTTTATATCAAGATGTAACTTCCCACATTTTTATTGCCTGTTATATCTAAGAAAAGTCTGGCTCTATCTTTGTGTTCTCTGATTAAGTATTTGCAAACTGCAAAAAGATCACCCATGAACCCTTTTTTATCCAGACTTAGCAAACCCAGTCTCTCAGGTTTTCCTCATACATCCCATGCTCCAGCCTCTGAATAATTTGTTGTCCCACTACTGGATTCACTGTAGTATTTCAATATCTATGCTTTACTTGTGAGCTCAAAGCAGCACTCTGAGTGCAGTTTGAGAGAGGAATCATCACCTCCATGAATCTCTTGTTCATGTAGTCCAGGTTGTTGTTGGACTTTTCTGCAAGATTCTCAACTTTTTGTCCTCCAGGACCCTTAGATGTCTTTCTGCAAAGATGCTTCCTAGACAGCTTTCTTCCAACCTCCACTGCTACAGTGTCACTCCATGCCAGACGCAAGACTGCATTTGTTTTGGTTGGTCTTCATAAAATTCCTATTGATCCAGTCTGCTGAGGTTTCCCTGAATAACTGCCTTCCCTCCAACTTAATACTGACTCCTCCCAAATTGGTATCACTTGCTGAGAATACTCACCAGCCCATCTTTCTATTCCTCTCAGGGAGGATGACAGTGTTTCCACCTTCTGTGTACCTTCTCTAAAACTTTTGAGCACAAGCGCTCCATGTTCATTGATGCTGTTCCTGTTTGACTTTCTGCACATTGTAATGGACCATTCTTGTGCTCTGAGGAACATATCTTGGGAGATTAGATCTGGCCAACATCTGAGCTTATGAAGCAGTATAATGCTGCTGCTTAAATTTCTAAAAGGTCTGAGGACCTCAAACATCACAGTTGCACAATCACTGCTGCTGACAAAGTGCAGCTTTGTCAGCACAAGGGGAGATTCACAAAGTTCTGTCTGTAATGGTGGCTCAGACTTGCAGTGTGACAGTAGGAAAAATCATCTGACCCAAACAGTTACTAGTCAAACTAATGTGAGTTATTTCCAGCCTTCCGTAACAAGATTGTTTTCAAAGATACTATCCAGACCTCTAATTCTGAGCAATATCATTACCTATCCTTGAGAAGCTGAAGTTTACCTTCCTTTGTTAAGAAGATCTCAGTTTTATTTCTTTTTTTTTCTTTTTTTTTTTTTTTTTTTTTTTGTAAAAACAGGATTGAGAAGAATTTACCTATCCTGTGTCCTCATTTGAGCATCTCTGCCAGTTAACCCTACAGACATGCTCAAGATTTCAGGACACAAATTAGATTAACAGAATGGACACAAATTAGATTAACACAGTTCCAAAAATCTATATAAAAGGTCAGATTTTTCTGGCAGTCCTTTAACATTAAATCTCAGACCAATTATGTTCAGAGACATTTCCCTGCAAAAGCAGCAGACACCTGGAGTCATTACCCTACTAATCTGTCACATGAAGAGTTTAAATGCCAAATTAAATTTATTTATTTTTTCTAAAGACATCTCTGAGAGTAATGTTACTATGTTATTCTATGTGTGAACAACAGGAGAGTATAGGGGAGTAAGTTATCTCTAAATCCTAAAGAAAAAAATAGTATTTTTTTTCTATTTGTAAAATATAACTGAGTTTACATAAGCTGTTCCTTTTACTTCCTTCTTTATGCAGCATCATCTTCTAATACTAAGCACTGCAATGAAAGAAAATCTAAAGGGAAGGTAGTCAAGTATCTTCAGTAAGATACAGTAAGAACAGCAAGAAAGCACTGGGTTCTGAAAGAAGAACTTAAGGAAACATAGCTACCTATTTCTGAATGAGCCATCCCCAGATCTGCTGAGAGATGGAGAACTGATAGAAGAAAAGACATTTCTAGGGAATAATTCTTTTTGTTATAAGGCACATGTCAAGTAATTGAAGCAGGGTTATTTATTCCTACTGATTATGTAGGAAGCCTAAATTTAAGCTTAATAGACACATACTTTGGGAGCACTGAGTGCAACCACTCCAGTGGAATTAACTTTCATCTTGCATTATGTCCATCAAAGCAGCCAGGATGGACCACCTCAGGCTTAGTAGCCTGTGGAAAGTGTGTAAAATTCCTTCAAATTATTTTGAGATAAGGCCAATGCACAAGTGTCAACAGCAGATGGAAATGGCTGCTTCATTCTCTCATCTCTCTTCCTGTCCCAGCAATCTGGGAGGAATTTCTGCTCCAAAATCAGGCATTGCACCTTGAGAAAACTCTTGTATAGGAAGAACAGCACTTCGCAGTTTGTAATGTCAAGCAGTGCTGAACAGGTAGATTTCAGACCATGCTGTGTGTGAGTAAGAGGCTATATCATTAAGCTGAAATATCTTAATGTAGCTCCTGGCAACTGTCTTTGAAAACACATCATTTAATGAGAACATCTATCCTAGCTTGAAAAAGAAATATCTTGTCAATATGAAAAGTCAGCATGATGGGAAAAGAAGTTCCAAACCTTAGGTCCTTCAGAAACTTTAAGACATTAATCTTAAACAAGGCTGCTCCTGTCTTCTGCTGAAGGTTGTCAGACACCACAGGCAGATTAGGACATAACACAGTGATTTTTAAACCCACGTGGGGGAGAGTTTAAGTTACTGTGGTGGATGTAACTAAGGTTTCTGCATACTTACCTGCCGAGGACCCCAGCAGGGCAAACATCTGTTAGGTGATGTCAGTATGCACTGCTGCAGCTCAGTCTGCTTGACTGTCACAGTTCACTAAGCCAGAAAATGTCAAGAAAGATCCTTATTTGGAATAGTCTGAAGATTAAAAATCATTTTTTAAAAATAATTTTCTTCTGTGAATTTATTTAGTTTGTCAACTATTTCCTAGGCCATGGCCTGAAACAAGGAATCAAGTTACTACGGTAACAAAATCAAGTTCAATGGCAAATATAGTAAATATGCTCTATTCTAAGGAAAAATATCACTGCAAAACTAGCAGTCACAAAAGCACTGGCTATGGCCCACTAAACAGCTACGAAGTGCTCAGTTCTCTATGTATCTTGGATCAGGAAGAGAGATATCACAAAATCCATTGTGTAATGGTTAATATTGGAAGGGACCTCTAGAGATCATCCAGTCCAACTCCCCGTGCTCAAGCACGGACACATAGAGCATGTGGCACAGGATGGCATCCAGGCGGATTTGGAGGATCTCCAGAGAAGGAGACTCCACAATCTCTCTGAGCAGCCTGTAAAGAAATTCTTCCTCACATGCAGATGGAACTTTCTGTGTTTCAACTTATACCCATTGCCCCTTGTCCTATGACTGGCCACCACTGAGAAGAGCTTGGTGCAGCCTCACCAGAGCTGAGGAGAGGGGCAGAATCACCTCCCTCAACCTGCTGGCAACACTCCTCCTGATGCAGGCTAGGAGCCCATTGGCCTTCTTGGCCACGAGAACACACTGCTGACTCAGGGTTAACTTGGTGTCAACTGGGACTCCCAGATCTCTCTCTGCAGAGCTGCTCTCCAGCAGGTCGAGCCCTAATCTGTACTGATGCCTGGGGTTATTCGTTCCCAGGTGCAGGACCCTGAACTTGTCCTTGTTGAACCTCATGAAGTTCCTCTCTGCCTGTCCAGGTCCCTCTGGATGGCAGCACAGCCCTCCAGAGCGTAGGTCACTCCACCCAGCTTGGTATTATCTGCAAACTTGTTCAGGGTGCACTCTGTGCACTCGTCCAAGTCATTGATGAACAAGTTGAACATCACTGGCCACAGGCCTCCAACTGGACTCAGCCCCATTTATCACCACCCTGTGTGTTGCTCTGCCATCCAGTCAGTTCTCAGTCCATCTCACTGTCCACCTGTCCAGTCCACACTTCCGGAGCTTTCCTATGAGGATACCATGCGAGACGGTGTTGAAAGCCTTGCTGAAGTCAAGGTAGACAACATTCACGGCTCTCCCACCATCCAGCTGTCAAGTCATCCTATTGTAGAAGGTTATCAAGTTTGTTAAACATGATTTCCCCTTGGTGAATCCATGTTGACTACTACTCAGCACCTCCTTCTCCTTGACATGCCTAGAGATGTTCTCTAGGATGAACTGCTCCATCACCTTTCCAGGGATGGAGGTGAGGCTGACTGGCCTGTAGTTTCCCAGTTCTTCCCTCTTGTCCTTTTTGAAGGTTAGAGTGATTTAGCTCTCTTCCAGTCCTCCTGCACCTCCTCTGCTCTCCATGACCTCTTGAAGGTGATGAAGAGGGGCTGAGAAATAATGTCTACTAGTTTCCTCAGCACTCTTGGGTACATTCCATCTGGGTCCCCAGATTTAGGAGTGTCCAATTTGCCTAAATAATCCCTAACCCAATCCTCTGCGACCAGTGGAAGAAAGTGGAAGGAAAGAAGATATATTTTATTCCAAAGTGTATAATCCTCTTTAAGATGCAATTCCTTTTAAAACAAATTTCATATTGAAGCAGACAATCTCAGCTTTCTCAAAACATGGTTGCTGCCTTGGATATATAAAATCTGATGTAAAATTGTGTATTAATTTCCTTCAGTCATCTTATGACCTTTATAGTTCACAGATTCATAGAATCATAATGATTGGAAAAGACTGTCAAGATATCAAGTCCAACCACATTTTCCAAGACTTTCTCTATCAGTAGTAGCCTCTATCTCAGGCTTTTTACCATTCTACTTTGAAATACTGTGGCAAATAAATGTCTGTCAAATCCTTACTTCAAGAATTACCATCTAGATGTATAGCGGATAGCAGAAGCAGATGATGATACAGAACCTGATAAGACAGATATCAGAGAAAAATAGTGGGAAAACAGGTCAGAAAAGGCAGACGATAGACTTGTTTTCCTAAAGGATCAAGTGGGACCTTAAATGTGCACATTTTGTTGAAAAGGAACATTTACAGTATTCTTGTGAGGCATAATGCAGGATCATGTAGATGTAACCCTAATCCTTCTGATCTTAATTTACTGAGCAATGATGATGTAAAGAAAAAAACAGTCAAATGGAATACAAAAACAACTGTCAAGTATTTTGAAAATCTAAAGGCTTTAGTTCACTTTGGCCATATTCTGAAAAGCTCAATTCTGACATGGGATCATCTTTATCCCTTGTCTTTCTGTCCCTTTTTTGAAAATAAAAATAATGAGTTACATCTTAGGATTCACAAATTCACAGAACTTCATATTTGTCCCTTCTTTATGACTTGGTTAGATGCAGAAACCTCAACCTTTCTGAAACTGGCAGATTTGAGTTTGGCACTAATTCAAATAGTTACTTGGGGTGGAATTTAGATGTCAAGCTTCAGTATCAGCTATAATTAAAGTAGCTCCATCCATTATATTACAAATAAGGACATACTTTTTAAAATAGTAGAGATAAATTGCCTTCTAATAAATGACCCATGAAATTAGAACAGAAATGCATAAGATATTTCTCTTCTACTATTTTACTCAAAATCATCTGCAAAAGAAAAAAAATCCTTAACATTAGCCCTGATTGATGCGTTAAATAAATGACCCGCTTAAATGAATAGGTATCCTGAGTAATGCTCTTACAGTCAACAGTTTTCTACTATAATTAGAGCATATTACTTTATAAATGTACTTTCCTTTATAATAAGAGATAGGAAAATGACTTGAGGAAAGCAAACACTGTAATTAAATAAAACTCATGCCATTTCATTATTCTAATATACAGAACAATTTGTGACTCTCCATTTCTAATGTACCAGATCCATCTAATATCACAAGACACCAATTAGATTTTATTCTTTTTTATATACTCTAAGTTGCTTATATTTGTTTTGTATTAAAGTTATTTCACTAGCCAGGTTAACTATGTGCAATATTCAGTAATAGAGCTAACAGCTGGTAAATTGGACCCTTTACATTTAAGCTAATTCAAAAGAGCAGATTCATATTGCTTATCAAGAATTTTAAGATACTAAAATATTATTCCTGACTAAATAGACAAGTTTTGCAGTCTCTAGCGGTATAGCAGTCAGAACTGGCCTACCTTGCCTATTTTCGGTGAAGATCTAGAGATAAGCAGCAAGTGGAGCTGCTTGGAACAGACGAACAAATCTCAGCGTCTCAGGACGAATACAGTCTCTGAGGACCTAGCAGTTTCCCATTTGTCTACCTGCCTAAATGGGTTGTCTAGCATACAACGGTCAGCCCAGCTTTAAACTCCCTGACTAAGAGGATTCTACAGCTCTTCAGAAACTCTTTGTTAATGCAGAAGATCTTATGTCAGATTGTGGTGGCAAAAGAAATGATAGTGAGATAAATTAATATTCCTATCACTTTATCATTTTTGAAAAGAAAAGAAAAAAGAAAGATAAAAAACATTGTTCATTGACATTGTTCATTGGTCCCATGGTCCTGGGCCCAATATTCTAAGCAAATAAAGCATATTCAAACAGCAGCAGCAAAGGTTATTGACAATTTATTGAACTGTTTTTCTTGGTCTTTTGCTAGATAAGGTGTGTAAGAAATCAAAATCTGCAGGAGTCTGGTCAAAATATAAGATGTAATTTTCTTAATAATATACAGCTTGGAAATAAATGGCCAGGAAACAGGTCAATAGGAAAATTTCTATCTAGAAATATCACTCTTGCAAAATAAAAATGTTTCATAAATCACTTTTTTTTTTTTTTTTTGAGAAAGTATTTTAAAACAGCTCCTAAGGTCAAAATGTCTAATTTTGATACTCTTGAAACAACGAATTTTGGGTTTTCATTTCAAAGAAAATTTCTTGTTGCATTTTTTTTAAGTCAAGATCATGGTCAGATTGCAGTATATAATACAATTCAAAGTTCCACAGCAAAACAGGTTTTCTACCATGCACAGTTTTTTCCAGGCCTCTGCTTTCGGGACATGCCCAATTTTTAACTTTCACTGTACCATAAAATGAGGCCAAATTCTGAAGTCTCAACAGCTAATCCCAAATCTATGTCCTGTCTCACTTTGAAAATGGAACAATCCATTTAGAAGTCAAGTTATATCTTAATATATCATCACCAATGACTACAGTCATGATGGCACTTCACATTAAACCACTCACAGTTTTTATCTACAGAAGTATTTAAACACTTTTACTTATGAATAATAATAATTAAAACATCTATTTCCTCTACTTAAACTCTAGGGTTATACATCATTAAGGGGAAAATTAAAACCACAAATACATTTTTTTTATCAGGAAATTAAGTGCTGGGAAGATATTTTATGAAAGTTAGAACAGGTGCCTGATGGTAGGCATATTTCTTCCAAGATGAACACTGAATCACTTGGCACAAGTTAAGAAGTCATGTGCTTTTATTTCCTTCCATTAGCCTTCCATATGAAAATGGCACCTACTCATCTATATATCTTCATTTTTTGAGTATTACGAGTCTGCTTTAGGGAACATTCACAAAGCACATGGATGCCCTTTGGATAATGGTGATACAAGAATGCCAAAATATTTATTTTATGGAACAAACAAGTGGCTGATTGCCATGCAAATCATTGTTTCATGCAAAAAAATGTAAGCTATTGCAGAAAGCAATATATATGGGTGTATGTGTATTTATGTCTGTGTATGTTTGTGTATGTATGTTTGGGTATATGTGTATCTGTATCCATATGTATGTATATACATTCTCTTCCATATAAATATGTCTTTATATAAATAAAGACATATTTTTATGTCTTTATATAAATACATTCTCTTCCATATAAATATATCTC
>JAVCKT010013303.1:0-10899 GCA_032273925.1 Rhynchotus rufescens
ACCCACCTGGATGCTGCCCTGTGCCCCGTGCTCTGGGTGTCCCTGCTGGAGCAGGGGGGTTGGACTAGATGATCTCTAGAACTCCCTTCCAATCTTAACTACTCTGTGGCACCATCCTGTGATTTACGCGGGGCTAACTTCTTTGTCGTAATCTAATATTATGATGCTCTGGGCCTTAATTTCAGAACCACACATCCAAAGATGCATTTAATTTAATATGTCTGAATGTCTGACATTACCAGATTGGTGCATTCATACTCACACTCACTAGAAAGCTAACAAACGCTCAGTAGTTTTGTTAAAATAAAGAGTTTTTCTTAACAGAAAGTCCATCCCAAATAAAGCCATCCTTTTCCCCACCTCCCACCTAGTAAAAAATCAACAGAAAAACTTCAAAGAAAAGTTTTAGAGTTTTACATTTACCTATTCAGGCTGCTAAAATAAGTGGATCTTAAACCTAGCCAGTAGTGAACACTCAGAAGTGACAGGTAATTTATGTGGTCTGACTTTGACATGCATAAATAAAGACACTGCCAAGAAGGGGGCTTTAAGAGGAATGTATTAAATCATTAGTCCCCTTTGACTAGCCCAAAAACAATGTTTTTTTTTGTGCAATAGTAGCTGTGCATTGGGCACCCTCCCGAAAATGTTTCTCTGGTTTCCTGGGCAGACTCATCATTTCACTGCTGCTGGGATGCACCTTCAGCTACTTCTATCCATAATTAGAGCTGACATATCTTCACCTTTTACTCAAAATGAACAGTGTGCAGAAGTGGCTGAGAAGGTTACAGGAAGGAAGCAGTTAAATGATAAAAATGTGAAATGTTATGCAGCAAGCTGTGTACAATTAACTAGAATTCAAATATACACCTTGTTCCAATCCAAGCCATTTATCAGATAAAAATAGTCTGCTAGAAGAATGTCATGATTAATGAGGTGAGACTCCAGCTAATTACTGTTTCCTCCAGAAGTAATTAGGTTGGCATTGCTAATCAAGATGAATGAACACTCTGACCCGCTTTTTTAAAATGTAAAACTATGAGCTGCAACAGCAATAACATCATTTAGTTCAGGCAATGTAGTCTTTATTAGGCTTGTAGTTTGATTAAATTCTTTTGTTACACCAGGCTTTCCACACACGAGCAGATGAATGCTGTGATGTTCAAAGAGTTTGTCACCCTTAATTAAAGGCTGAAAAGGCTTGTTCAATTCACAGGGCAATACACAGGACAGCTCTAAACTGATAGCTTTTAAGTGAGGGATAACGGAGGGAGTCATAGGGTTTGCCCATCTGCAAGAGGATCCCTCCTCTTTCCACAGTTTTCTGTCATAGTAGCTGAAAAATTAATATCAGATATATTGTATTGATTCCATTAGGCAATACTCACTTCATCAGAGCAACTTTTCCACACATAGCTATACAGCTTCACTTGTATAAAGTGAATCCATTATGAATTAAAAGCAAGCCATAAAAAGTATGTTCAAAATAACCTAATTCATCATGCTGTTTCTGACTGCGACCCTTTTCCACAACTAATGAGTTCTAAAATAGCCTTCTCCCCCATTATTTCAGCAGTTTGCATCATGACAATATGTTACTTCATACTTATTTGAAGAGAAGCCAGAATCATCTCTATGATGATTATCTAGTATATAGTTGTCATCTTTTCCCACTGCTTCCCATTATATAAAGCTCATCTTTATTTCTAGGATTTCAGCAAAATGTTAGATCCAAATCATCACCTGAACAGCTTAATTCAAACCTGAATTTGCCCAGATGACACAGCAAAGCTTAGCCCATCATCTTTTTGATCAATCTGCTATTGTGTTAAGGGAAGCAGCACAGCATGAAGATGGGGCGACATGGTCAGGAGCAGAGACAGGGAAGGGACGGGGCAGCCAGACATTAGGAAGTAGAGGAGAAAGGGAGCATTTTGGCTCTTCCATTGGCAGGGAACTTAGGTGCAAGATCCAACTACTATACTGAATGTGCAAGTCAACATCTATGACATACTACTACACAAAGTAAAACTCATTCAACTCTGAAAGTTAAGCAGACTAGACTTAATTGGCCAGGAAGCTCCCTGTATACTTCAGGTGGGGGCAGAAAAAAAAAAAAAAAGAAAGAAAGAAAAAAAACCCTAAAGTTTAATACCTACGCACAAGTCTCACAGGAGACAAAAGTCACTATTTACCACCTCTGAGGAGCTCAGCTGGCACATAAAGTAAACAAAATACCCCAGACCCCTTAGGCAGATGATCTTCTTCTTCTTGCATCTCTCTCATCACATCATCTATATCCCTGCAGTTCCTACAAGCCCTATTCACATTACGATTCCAGAGCACTGAAAATAAAGAGACAACCCTTGTCTCAGAAATCTCACAGTCTCATAAATCATGCCAGCCTACTACATCACACGGGCACAAGGTTAGATGCCTTTTTCTTCTTCATTTTTCTGATACTTAATGATTTAACAAAAAAAATCCTTACCTAGAGGGTGAGAATAACATCTCTTTCCTTCCTCTACCATCTGGTTGATATTTCCGCTCACTAGATTGCGAAATCCTATTTTTAACCTCTTCTGTTTAATGACATTCCTACATTGCTCACTGATTGACATGTTTGTGCCTCCTGCTGCTTCTTCCTTCCCATCCTAAGCAAGCAAGCCGATACAGCAGCATCTCCAAAGCCTGACATTAGGCCTAGGCCAGCAGCCCTCATGGTTCATCACCTCCAGGGAAGCAGAGCGACAGCCAGACACCCACATTGGCTGAGAAGCAGCCTGAACAGTCATCTGAAGCTTCATAACTTGTGCTCTTCAGGGAAGTGGGGCACAAGCTTTTTGAGAAAGTCCTCTAGATGGAAACTGAGAGAGCTGATTTTGGCAGCTGGTTCTCATGAGTGGACATCCCAAGCTGTAGCCGAGCTCCTGGCACTACAGCCGGTGTGCATTTGGGGGTACTGAGCACACAACCCCACATGGGGGTGGGCAGCTCTTTCACCTCGGCCCTCCTTCCACTTGGATTCTCACAGCTGCTCTCTGAGCAGCAGCCTGGAGACAGCCATGTCCTTTAGCAACCATTTCAGGACTGTCACTTTTCTGAGAATATGCACAGTCAGATAGCACAGCTGGCCAAACACTGGCAACCATGAGCCCTGTGAGTGTAGAGATACAGCCAAGGGTTTTTATCCCATACAGAAATCTCTCTCAGCTCAATATTTCTAGATTACACCCCCAAAAAAGGTTTATTGCACAGTCCCTTTCAGAGGCCCAGCATTGCTTGCTGGCAGCTGCTATGCACCATCTGGCAAAGCAAGAGCTGCAGCCCCTGCTTCAAGAAGACTCCAGTCACATGCAAGTTACGGCCTTTCTAGGCCAAGAAACGCAGGAGAGGTTATATTTTTTGCCTCCATAGTCCTTACATGAGTCCAGATTGTTTTGAATGTGTTCCATATGTGGCACCTACTTTGGGGCTGGAGCTAAAACAGTCAAGCTGGCCAGGCAGGAGGGCTCTAAAGCAGTGTCCCCAAAACAGAGAGGGGCTGTGGAGCTTCCCTGTGCACTTCAGCTTAGGCATGTCTAGCTCAGGACACCAAGAATTCAGCCACAGAGGTGTGTCTGTGGTATCAATTTTTATTTTATACGTGAACTTATTTATTTATTGGGGGATTGGACTAGATGATCTCTGATCATCTCTCTTCCACCCTGAAGGATTCTGTGATTATCTTTTCTGGAAAGCCCTACAGTCCTACACTCCATGTCCTACAGTCAAGTCTTCCTCGTGTTGAAGCCAACAAGATAACACTGTCATCCGGTACCTTTGACTCACTTTTGTTTTGCACACTGAATCAGCTTGCTGATTACAGACACAGATTCCTGCAATAATAAATTCTCTAGGAAACAAGTAAAGAAGATATATATGTAATCCCTAAATGGTCTAGTTCCATTCCCTGCCAATACCTCTTCAGGGCTATATTGCAGACATACACAAATTCACCTACTTCTTTATTGCATGGTATTAACTGCATGGCAAAAAAAACCTCTTCCAATCTTCAAAGAATATCTGCCCCTTCCACCATTTAAATGTGGAACCAAGAAAAAAATAGTGCAAAACAATTAAGAAAACTGAAAACAAACAAAATCCACCCATTTTATATGAATGCACATACCTAGTTTTTCAGAAATGTACCTGTGCCCACAAATGCAGAGATTCAATTCCCATATAACCAATAGAGATATGAAAGTACAGACTTCACATACATTGCTCTGATGTGATCTGCCTTGACTAAACATGCTAGGTATTTCTTTATTAATGCAGCTAGTTCATGCATCCCTGGCTTGTCAATGGCTTCCTTAGCTGTGTAGCTCTTTAAAGCAAAACAAGGCGTTTCTAAGCTGCTACATGCTCCTTGAGCAACTATAATGATTTGTTTATGAACGGTTCATTTGACCCACCCCAGCTGTAGATGCCTATTCAGCTCTTATAAACACATACTCTTAAAGACTGTTGTAAGAGCATAAGTTAACTGTGCCAAATGAACACAGGATAGCCTGTAAAATCAGAGATTACTAAAATTTATCTCTAAAATTTTACCACTTTCTCTAGTCACAGCTGTGCCACAAGAAACAGATCCCTTTCTATGTGGTTGTTGGCTGAGGGTACCCTAAGATTGCTCAAGCTGTTCTTCTCCAAGGAGCTCCAGCTCGGCTTGAGCATGTTCATTCCAACCTTTCAGTCTGCTGCTACTGGCAGCATAGGCATTGCATCAGTGTTGTTCCTTGAGCTCCTTTTAGATGCATTGCCTCAGCTGCCCCAAGGAATGGTGTAGTACATTGGGATTGCTGGATTTTCTTTGACTTTTAACTTCTACATTTGGTCTCCGACCATTCTTACTATAAACTGTAATGTCTACCCAAAGGTTTGCCAGGCAGTAGACCTGTTTGGACAAGGAGTGTCGCAAGTGAACTCTCGTTTTGTTTAGAATATATGAGCTCTGATTGCCTTTTCCTTTTTTTTTTTTTAATTTTAAAAAATAAAAAAGTAATTTTTATATTAATAGAACTACAAACATCTCTGCTGCCAAGGGCTGACCTCTACCCTAGCAGTGTAAGCAAAATTATTCTTAGTATCCCTGTTCTTTGCTGATAATAGGACCCAAGGGCAGCTTAAGAAATACTGAGAGAATTAAAATATTGGATGGGCAATGAAAAATGCAAGTGAAAAAATGAGAGTGAAGTAAGAAGCAATAATAAGCCCATGAGGTCACTGATGGTGTCCAGACCTCACTGGGGTGCAGGGGACTCGCCGTCCTTCACACTGTGGCTATGACCCCCTGTGGAGCACAGAGGGTGTAGTCCAGCTGTCATCAGTGAGGTCACCTCCTTTCTAATCCTATACATCTCATATTTTTGGAGCACAGGGGCTGTGGTTTGACTGGGAAGTGAGCTCAGCCCCGCCAGCCAAGGGGTGAGTGTTGATTTCCAAATCGCCCGGCGGCTCAGTCCACCCCCCGAGCTGAGATTATTTACAAGCCCCATGGCTCAAAGAGAGGTCCAGGTTTGTCAAGATCCACCTACTTTATGCATCACAATTTGGCAGGGCCAGAGGCCTGAACCATGAAGCCCAGTGCACAGACTGGGACCTCTGGGTTGGCGTGACATGTTGGTGTTACCTTAGTCTTGGTCTACCTAAAGCACAGGAAGGGTGGAGCCATCACACGTCTCAGGCTGAAAATGTATGAGCTTGAACAAGAGAAATACTTGCATCATGTCCTGGGAGGTCCCCTGTTCACTGCCCTACCATTAGACAAAATAGCAGGTATGGTGCATATAACATATTGAGTGTTTTAGTTTTCGTGTACATGCACTTCAGACAATACAGCTCAGCAATAGCTGATCCTCCAGGCTGCTTTGCACCAGCAATTGGAGGAGCTCATTTTCCTCCATTTTTCAGGCAGACTTTTTAGTGTGGGCACCCACATTTTGGTACAAATTTGGGTACAAAGGTGAGCAGAAGGAATGCTCTTCCTCTTTCCATGTCCTCCCCATTTTACAGGCCCATGATGGAGTTTGTTAGGCTTTTTTAAAAGCACAACTTGGATCTCTGCAATTCTGCTCCTGCACTTTTCAGAGCCTTCCTTGTGGTGCCAATGCAGCAATGGGTGAGGGAGCATGGGCGCACAACCGCGCTTGTCTACTGTGTGTTTCCTTTAGTTAATTCTTTTTAACAAATCCCATTCAGGTTTTGCAATTCTTGATGTAGATTTTTTTTATTGAAAGAATAAAAGTCACTGATGTTTTGTTCTTTCACTATATTTCAGTGCCAATGCATCAATTAGCACTGCAGCAGCCATCAATACCCACTCAGCCACTATCATGCAGCTTTTCCCTGTCATTCACTGTGTCATTTTGAAAGTGATAAAAATTCTAGCTTAGAGCAGTGTATTTGCTTTTGTGGTCCCCTGCTTCCATCAGCCTTTTAATGCACTGGGCAAAATTAGCAACAAATTACTTTATGAATACCAAGCCCTTTTGTGAGAGTATTCTGAGAGTTTGCAATACTGTTGAGTTTCAATTAAATTTAATAAAAAATAAGCTTCTCTGTGTGGCTTCTTGCTTAGACAGCGAGGTAATTATATATAATAAGGAGATCTGTTTAACAATTGCTCATAGTCATGGCAGTGTCGCACCGTTCTTGTGCTTAACATGAAGAAAGACTGTTATATTGTTTTTAGAATGTGGGAAACTATCAATTGCTGGGGCACATCATAAGCTGAATGCTTGGAGGAGAATTCTTAACATTACAAGTTGCAGTAAATTAATTGTTCACATTCTTTCAGGGAGCCTGGTTTTACACATAGGTTGAAATACATGGTGTAAGATCTTCTGAGTCTTGTGCCACATGCCTTCCATGGTGGGTACAGGAAGAAGTACCATTAAAGCTGAGATTCTCTTGATCAAAACCCACAGATTTCTGTGGGTGCTGATTTCTTAAAAAGGAAAAAAAAAAAGGCATGGAATCATCATAATCACCATTATTTTTTCTATTTGTATCCAAGTGTCATGGCTTGTGGTGTCATGGCAAGCAGTAACAGCAGACGTACTGGAAGAGACTTCGTCATCACTGAATCCAAACACAGTACTCTGGTGCCTTCCTTTCAGCAATCTGTCATGGCATAGGATAAACAGATTTTTGATTACTACAATGATAAGTAGTATATATTTGAGAAGATTTGAGAATGGATGTGGACAGTTCAGAAGTAATCTTTCCCATATGGGCACGGTGGGCAGAATGACTTTTGCTCCTTCTGAAGGGTACCTATGCCATTCCTTTAGGAGTAGAGTGGTCAGCTGAGCAGAGTGGTTTATGGAATATTTTATCCTTGCAAGTGGAAAAAGGAATTTTACAAATAGTGCAGTTTTCCCTTTTGTTGATTAAGTCTTTTCTTGTAGGTTGGAAGGAAGCAAGTCTATTCTGGAATTCATGTGTTCTGTAGCGTGGCATTTTGAACTCGGCAAAGCAGCTGGAAAAGAAAATGTCAAAGTTCAGTTCTGTTCCAGATCGAGATTTGAATCTTGGCTAAGCTTAACTAGGCAAGCGAGGAACATAAGTCAGCTTTCTGAAACATGCCACGAAGGGCTCAGGCCTAAGAAAATACAAAATAGAAACAATCATGCTTTTCCAAAGGGGGAAAAACATAGAAACCTGTATAGAATCTCCTCATCCTAGCATGAGGAGTGGAGAAGCACAAGAAGTCTGAGGTACTGAGGAGCTGGGCTAAGGGACATTTGAGAATCAGTGTGGCTCATTTCAAAAGCAAGCACGGAGTGGAAACTTCTTGCAGGGCAGCCAGTGGTAGCCAGCTGAAGCTCCCACAGCGCTCAAGCGCAGCTCCCACGCTAGGACTGTGTCACAAGCCAGAAACAGAACTATTTGGCACAGCTGGTTTCTCGGAAATCCAAAGGTCCATCAGTGGGAGAAAGTTATTGAGTGAGTAGGTGATAAGGTAGCCAGGAAAAGCAAACAAACACCAAGAAAAGCAAAGAACCACACTTGGGCATGAAGTCAGTAATTACCATTAGGAAGATGTTGGAGTCATTGTGGATAAGGCCATGGGAAGGTCAAGTCTGTGCTCCACAGTCATCAAAAAGGCAGATAGGACACTGCAAATTACTAGGGAAGGAAGATCAAACACAACAGAAAGCCTCAGTGCACTGTATGCTCTGATGTATACACATCTGCTTGAAGTTCTTGCCATTCATTTCAAAAATGATAGAAACACTAGGGCAATAGATATGATCAGAGCTATGGACCAGCATAGCTGGAAAAGGGGGGAATGTTGGGTCTTCAAAATACTGGCAGATCTTGAGAAGAGCAACAGATTTGTAGCTGCCTCTGAGTCCCTCAGACCTAGAAGACAGGAAGTGAATTGACCTTGCAGCAGCACTGGAATGAGCAGAGAAAGCACTTGTCATATGGTACATAATCCAGATCAAGTGTAGATGCTCTGCATGCCGAAAGTATAAGAAGTATAATTTGAAATGTAATTTAACAAATTTATGCAGGAAAATCTATAAAGGGCTGCTGAACACAAAGTTTCCTCATGTCTTCATCTCAGAAAGTCCCTGAGCGGGAGGGAAGGGCTAGTTTTTCCTATATACGAGGCCTCTTCTTACACTCAATTTCCTTACTTCCACAGTAGGCAGAAAGTGTCTTCTGGTCTGATGCAATATTGCTGTCCTAATATTCCTAAAATAGTGGCTCCTCAGATGTCCATCTGTCAGATTGTTCTAAGCCCGTAGTATGTCTGGCTCTATCTGGCAGACATACCTTGGGAAAATCTTGATTCCTCCTACCTGTACTCACTCCCAGGACTACCTCTCCCTGTACAAAGATTTTGGTAAATCCTAACTTCACGAAGAAGGTTGCAGGGAGTAGCAACAACAAAGAAAATTAGATGATTTCTAATAAGAACATTCCTGTTGAAAATTTTGATTCTGGGCCTGAATTAGTACATGGGGAAACATGGGAAAAAACAAGTCTATCAAACTCATGAAAGCAAATACAAGGAGTTCAAGAATAGGCTGCCAAGAGAGGTGTGGAGTCTTCTTCTCTGGAGGTCTTCCAAACCCACCTGGATGCCACCATGTGCCCCGTGCTCTGGGTGTCCCGGCTGGAGCAGGGGGGTTAGACGAGATGATTCCTAGGGGTCCCGTCCAACCTCCACCATTCTGTGGTTCTCTGTAATAGAGCCTGCTGGGAACGTGTCTGTCAGGACAGAGAAACTGGGGGACTGATCAAATAAGGCTCAGTGAGTTTGCACTTCTCAGTATTGGAGACCCAATAAGAATAGAGCTGACAGACTTGTAGAATGCAAGTACCTGAAAAAAATGTCTTCATCTTTATGTCTTCAAAGGAAAATCCTAATTGTTCTGACATTCTCCAAATCATTTTTTTGTTTTAGTGTTTTAAACTGACCTGTAATGCTTCATTTGATGTATTCACTATTTGCCTTTTGTGGCTTTATGAGTGTTGTTATTCACAAGCACAGTTTTTCTATTATCCTCATGGGATCTACATTCCTCATCTGGCTCGGTCACAGGGAGCTGTCAAAAATATATTGTAGGAGACGTGATCCTCCAGGGAGTCCTCCTTATAGAGTAGAAGAGAGTCTAAGGATCTCCATTAGAGCAATGCTGATAGAGGAAAGTAGTCCAATATTTTAATTGCATGATGAAAAACTATATGCTCTTTATAAGTCTAACAAAGTATTACACATGGACTGTTTTCACTTGGATTGAATCAGCTAAAGCCATATTTTGATGTTCCTTAACTTCTCCTACAATATTAATATACTCCTAAAAAATAATATTGCATTTTCCATCAGAAAAGTCCTATTAAACTTTAATAATCAGATTTGGCAATTTATTTTTAATTAGTCTGAAGAAATAGGTATTTGCTATAGAAGCAAAGTGTACATGCTTGTAAAAGATTGTTTAAAAGATGCCCTATGGCTCCAATCTGAAGCAATCTAGCAAAGAGTACATTAAAAAACATCGTAAGTGGAGAGGAGGGACTAGATATTTGATATGTGTGTCATGACTCATCTTAATATCAGTATCCTGAGACTGGACAAAAAGCTGCTGAGAAGGTCTCAGGAAAGCAGAGGAGTGAACAACACTGACCTATGTAACTCCAGAAACATCAGCATGGAGACGAGGGAAAACACCATATTCTCCAGAGAACAGTCTTCCACTGTAAAAGCAATCTTGTCTCTAATCTTAAAAATAACATTTTTTTTCTCCTTTCTTTGAGTGTAACAATCTTTAACAGTTTATAATTACCTTTGGATTCAGAGCTCATGTGAAAAATATCAGTGCAAACGATGAGAGGTTGAGGCTGTCAGAGACACTTGAGACAAAGACAGTTATAGATGAAAGCTAAAGCTAGTTTCAACCTTGCCTCTGTTTAACATTAATTTTATATTACTGTTTCACTTTTTTGTTGTTGTTGTTTTTTCAAGACAATTCAAGACAATTGTTCAGAAGAACAATTTCTAAAAATGCAACTCATAAGTAACAATCATCTCCACAGGCTGACTCTTGAACGTCCTAACAGTCATGAAATGGGTGATGTTATGGCCACTCGTGGTGCCCTAACTATAGAACTGGGACCTCTTTAGATGTTTTTCCTAAGTAAAAGAAAAATAAGGTATCTGTGTGTTCACATTATAGCGAGGACAAAGCACATATTAGGCAATGCACATGCATTCCAAACATGGGATGGTTCCAGAGCTTGAAGTTGTCAGATTGCTTGTACTTCACAGAATCACAGAATATTCAAGGTTGGAAGGGACCTCTAGAGATCACCTAGTCCAACCTTCCTGCTCAAGCAGGC